>QRAM01000084.1:23292-116478 GCA_013436055.1 Halocynthia roretzi | reverse complement strand
ATATAGTCTGGCTATAGACCTTTATTTTGTGTATATTACAGCAGTACAAATACTATTTCGCAACACTGTTACTAATTGCACTTGTTTCTTTTATGCATCAGGCTCGACTTCACACTATTCGTACTGATCCCGCGACTTTCTGTAATGAACCGGACAGTAAGTATCTTTGAGAGCACTTTAATGCAAGTTTATTTTCTTAACTGTTCCAGTGTCATCAATAAATTATCAAACCGATAAAATTCATCTACTGTTACATTCTGTATTTCCATATTTTATGACATTCATGCTACTTCAAACGTTTTATAGGTGGTGGTATATTTTACAAAGTAAATTTATGATTTAGCGAATCTGCTATCTACAAATGTCAGCTCTGATTTAATTTAATTGAATCATGTTTGTTTCCCAGATGAGCTTGAATTTCAAATTTGGCTTGGCGATTTTAATATTGAACACATGAAAAAGGAAGTTTCCTCCCTGATGCTCGATCATTCTGAGGTAAAATAATGATATTAATTTTCTATCTCAGAAGGTTTTGGTGAAATCTACAAGTTTGATATATCAGTTCAGTGTATTGTATTAATTTGTTTTTAGATAAGATCGCTCTACACAAAGCTTGTTCCGTCAGCTGTGTCTCACTGCGATTTTTGGGCGAGATATTTTTTCAAGATTCATCAGTATAACAAGGTAACCAGATCTTTCCTCTTGTGTGTGTTTTTCATCCAATGGTCTGACCATTTAGTTTTCTTACCAGGCTGAGAAACACAGAGCATCGCTTGTTGAAAGAGCTCAGAAAACGGACGAAGACATCGAATGGGAGGATGATGAAGGTAATTTTCAAAAAAGAAATCGAGATATCTAATGAAATTTGTTATTTGTATCACTTAATTAATTTTATAAATAACACAACCTTAAAGATTCCTGAAAAAGGTGTAGTCTCATTCTTCAATCGTATTGTGTTGGAGGTGAACATAAATGCTGAAAACAGCCCCTTCGCTGGTTTGAAAATCAATCCCAGGATAGGATTTGAAATTTTGGTTTTTGGAAAGATTCCTAGAATTAATACAAACTGTCATGCTATTTTTTTTCATCCCTAACTATGTTTTGCCATTGTATTTTCTCAAACAACCGCCATGCTTTGCTCCGTAGATTTTCTTTCATGAATTGAGTCAAAACAGTTTTTATTTGGTATGCATTTTCCCTTTATATATGTGAAGAATCTTTTCGATATCGTAGCGTTATGGACGAACAGTTACTACCCTCAGGGTGGTCTGAGGTTAGCAGTCTTGGTGGCTAAAAATTATTTTGTGTCTGTTTGCATGCGACCCATAGTTCTACAATCGGACCACCTTGATATGTAACATTATCTCTTAGTTGTCCAAAGTTCAAATGTAAATCTTTCATAATGGTAACACATTTGTGCATTCTAGATGAAAGCTGGAGCCTAGCAGTAAGTGCTGACATCAGTGAAAAAATAACAATGGAAGACATGCCCGGCCCTGATGAGACAGAATATATACAGGAACAAGAATCAAAAGAACCCGCAATGCCAGAAGTGATTAAAGAATTTCCAACAGACCTGCGCGATGAAGTACCATCTCTGAAAGAGGAGGCCGTATCTGACAATGAAAGTAAAACTGTTGAGAATTTATTTGCTGATAATAAAACACCTGATGATGTAACAGTCCCAGATACCAAGACTGCGAAGGAGATAGCCAATGCCAGTCAGGAATGCGTTGCCATATTAGCTGATGAAGAAGAAGAGAAGTCTCCATCAAAAACTAGAAACGACGCAGAAAAGGAACCGAAAAATATTAAATCTCAGCCTGTAAAAGTTAATGTAGAGAATGTGGAAGCCAGAGAAACATCTGATAACCAAGAAACTGAATCTCCTGCTAAAATGTTGCCTATGAAAAGTGAGTACTCGTGATAAAATGCTGTGAAACTCTATAGACACTTTATGCTTAAGCATGCTTATCACCAACTAATTTCAACTTCTAATTTTCTAGCGCCATCAGGTGAAGAAAGTTCTGACGATTGGGAAAAAGATTTTGATTTGGACATGACCGAGGATGAAATACAGAAAGCTCTGGAGGAAACTGAAAACGTTGATGTTGATGTGAGTGTCTTTTTACTTTCCTATAATTAAGAGGATGTTTAGAGAGGTCTACTTGTTGCTATTGTTTTCAATAAGACGTGCGCGTGTACACGCTTTTTTTAACCAGCACGCGAATCATGCGCACGCAAAAGGTCAGTTACCGTAATCCAAAGAACAGAATATCTTAATAAATTCTCTTACTATGTAGAATTCAGACATACCTCTATCATAAACATGTCAATTAGCTTGAGAGATGGGCTCTTGCGAAATTATCTTGATACAATTTCAAGTTTGCATTTGCAACAGCATTCAGTGTGCGTATACTTTATTGTTTTGCTTTATGTTGACAATGACTACTAAATATTAGAGGGAATATTGCTTGTTGGAATGGTGTCATTAATGTTCCATAATTATTCCATTGAATAATAAGTAAACACGCCTCGGGATATATCGCTCCGTTTATTTTAAATATCTTGTATTTATCATAAATTTTAAAACACTGCAGGACATAGGTGATGACTGGGAAGACTGGAAGTGAGCGCGAGCGTTTGTTTCCCTTCAATCTTTTTTTCATTTTATTTTTACTGCTCTTTTCTCTCTGATTTTATCTTCTGTGTTGATTAGTCAGATCTTTCTATATTTTAATCGTTTCTTGAGAACATACAAAGCAATTCCTCGCCTTGAATCAATAGTTCAAAAATGTTCTGCGATACCAGTCTCTCGGTATTAGGAGAATATCGCTCCGGTTGTACTCATTTAATGAATATGATGGAGGTTTGTGTTCCACAATTAGAATAAAACTAACAAAGATTACACTTATAATATAATTATAGATTATAACTCTCATTAATTCTTACTGAAGATCCTTAGTACAAGAAATAGTACGCCAGAATACGTGGTCAATGGGTAGTTTACAAATTTTGCTTCTGATCTTGTGATCTGTGATATTGCCCATGTACATGTGACACAGTATTAACAATTAATTTCCTAATAACATACGAATTTGAAGGGTGGCAAGTTGTCTTTAATTGTCTCCGTTCCCAACTTAATGCTCTCACCCCACCATCTTTTGGAAGTGCTGCTTTCAATGTTATTTTCTGGAGCAGTGCTGATATAGCAATCATTCAAAGATAGGACGCAGAAATCTCCAACAAAATTAACAGCATCATGTAACTATTGAATGGTTTCCTAGTTAGTTTCTGCCCAGTGGGTTGAAAACTTGTAATTTTCCGAGCGTGCATTGACAGCGGATACAGGGTAATTTGATTCCAACTGTTTCTGTTAATAGAAATAAAGTTATCAATTATTAATTTCAAAGAGTTAAGAGTTTTTTTTTTCAATTATTGTTTTATTATGTTCTCGTGATGTAAACATACAAACATTTACCAATTAATTGGTTGTTGTGTCACAGGCTGGAAAGATTAGCTTAAAGAGCTAGGGCTCATTGGGGTTCAACCAACATTATTCTGCTTCACATGTAAAGAATTAGGTGCAATATTTTTTATGCGGTCCTAAAGCTTTGGCTTTCTCCAGCTGATTTGAGTGAACTGGTCTGAATTGAAATAATTTCCCATAGGATATTACTCTCTCCATTAGACACTTCCATTGCCAATTCATTTCGGATAAGGCATGCTCAATCTGTAGTATCCTCATTCTTAATAACCTAGCTACCATTATCAGTAATAAATTATTTATATATATCTCTCTGTCTGCGTACATATTCTATTTTGGGGCATTGGTCTGTGTAATTTTTTCTCGTCTGGTATTCTACAGGCGTATTATATTCTGTTCTGTCTGCAAGAGTAGTGAAATATATTTTAAAGAGTCGTATTTTTGGCCGGCGTTTTCTCATTTGTTGCTCATTAAATACGAATGGTGTTAATCACAAAATCAGAATTTCAAAAAATAGAAAATATTTTACAGAAACAATAACATACATACAGCATTGAAGTAAGTTTGATTAGGCTTATGGTGTACTTTGTGTATTGATGGAAATAAGATTTACTTTCTGCAATAGAAAAGGGATGTTGAGATTTTTTTTGGTAGCATCCACCAATAATTTGTGTTGTGCTGCATTTTAGAGGTTCGGTTTTGGTTAGCTTTACGTGGATGTGAATAAATTGAAAGATAAGTATCATCAAATATTTTTATGTGACGATTATCACTTTGAAAACACAGAAAAAGTACCTGATGCACTTAACATCTGAAGTTAAGGAAATTACGTTTCAAAGTTAAAAAAAGGGCATCTTTCCTGGGTTGCCATGCTGCGCACCTACCTGCTGAGACATTTGAGAATCACTGACCTAAGTAAACGAGCAGTAATAATTTTTCAGGCATTCTCGTAAAGTTACGGAATAGATGCTACTTCGCATTGTAAAATTAATATTTATATCAAGTTAATTCATATTTTTCTTCGATTTCGTTGTCGTCTTGGTTATCATCAGTCGATATGTTTTTAGTTTTTTTGCAGCACGTCACTCGGTGTGCTTGCGACATAGTTAATACGATTACAAGGCCGTACAAGAGTTGCGTGAAAGAGTTCAACAGGGGATAAAGTCGGATTTGCTCAAATATATCAGGTTTTGCTGCGTAAGATATGACCAAAATCGACTGGGATATCTGGCAATTTTGTATTCCCGTTTCGATCGCAATTGTTTTTCGCCTTTTGTGATCCAACTTGAGCACTGGTAGCAACGCTGTGATGTATCCCAAAACTATCCCGCATAGGGGACTTAAGAATGCGACCTTTCGAAGCAAGTAGAGTGGAATTCGGTTCAATGGAGAACATTTGAGAAAATTTTGAACACACAAAATTGTATGTTTGTTCGCAGAAACTATTGCATAATACTTACCAACCACTGTCTCCATGAGAGCGACCAACTCAAATCAGATATAATTCCGCTGACGATCAATGTAATAATTATAGCCAACGTTCCGGTTAATATAAGAACCTGCGCGTAGTAGGAAGCAGATTGTCTTTGATATATTGTCTACCGCTTTACTATTTGAATTCCCACTTTTTATAAAACTTTAGTACCTTGGATATTATATCGGCAGCTTTCGGGCGGTAGTGTCTCACGAGTAGACCAATAACGACAGGAACGATCATACCTGCCAAAGCAATCCCTATAAATAGAAAGGCTCTTGTAAAACGGTGCTATAAACACTAGGTAACATTTGGTATGAGTCTGATTTTGTGTAAAAGATAGTGGCTTGGTCTGTGCCGCATGGATGGGTGAGTGTAATGATTGAATAATACTGGGGTGGGTCCTTGTGGCTAGTGGATGAATGCTTGAATGTCGTACATCCTTGCGCGTCAAGTTGAATGTATTGTATTACAAACTTCAGTTGAATTAGTTTTTATTTGATGTGTAATTCGGGTTAGGATTTTATAATGATTAAAACTAAAGGTTTCCCTGGGACTGGGGACTGAGCTATGCAAACGGGCATTTCTTCTCGTAATCGTAATACAGTAAATCCTAAAATAAATTCATTTTATAACAATCAACAATGCCGTACGAAAGCTTCTGTGGTACTGCGCCATGTTTGGTATTGTTTTGTCTAGAGTTTGGTGGCGGTAGGACTTGTCCTCTGCAAGTATTGCAAACTTTATCCGTGTTACTATGTGCCCATGGTGAAATTGATCTGTTAAACGTCGTTGCACTTAAAGTAGCACTTTCCACGTAAAGTTATATCAACAACATATCAACCACAGTCGAGTTTCTAGTCATTTACTCTACTTGAGGCCAGTAGTGTTAATTCATGTTCGAGGGTAGTTCCGTCACACCACATCTTAGTATCAAATTAAGTTATTAATGTCACTAAATCGAGTCAATTCGGTCGACCATCTCGAGTCAAGTCACAAATAATTCGCCCGTGTAATTGTAACAATCATGCAAACCAAAGGTAAATTTTAAATACTTGCCGAGAGCTTGGAACGGTATTTTCAGCTTCTCTTCAACTCCCAGAAGATTAGTAAAAATGAATAACCACAGTGGCATTGCACCAAGAGCGATAAGTGTGTTGACGGTAGTCATTGTGATACTGGAAAAAAGGTGATAATATTTTATGATGCACTGCTCGTAATACTGAATACTAAGAAAAGTAAGGCTGAGGCTAGATTAGTATCATTTTTCAAGCTAATAACAAACGTTTGTAAAAAACTTAAATATCGCAGTTTGTCATTTTTACAATGTGTTATTCAGAGTCTTTGCGAAGCAAATTGAATTTTCTCAAGTGCAACGATATCAGATTACGAGACGTTATGAATTGTTAGTTGGTTTTTTGTAGTGTATATTGATTGACAGTATATTGATACGGGTTAATATATGGTTCAAATATGTATACAGAAAAATTTATAAATACTAGGCTGCATAAGTCTAACTAATATTAGTACAGTAAAACCTCGCAGTACGAGTTTAATTCATTCCCATGCCGAGCTCATATTACAATTGGCACGTATTACAAAGCGATTTTTCCCATTGAAATTGATGGAAAACTTATTAATCCGTTCCGGTCTCCAAACACCACTCAAAATGCCTTTTCAAAGTTTTTTTACCAGAAAACGTGCAGTTAAAAAATAAAATATCAATACATATGAAAAATGTGATAAAAACATAAGAGATTATACAAGAAATGAAAAGGTTTTATTAAGTTTTATCAGTGTTTGAGCGTGTATTGAGCTAGTGCAGGCTGCGTTTTGTTGGAGGAGCGCGGTAAATTGAGCGTGCTATTTCTTAGAATTCTTAGAAATTGATAATGTCAGCTAGTAACGCAATCTATTGCCTCATTGCCTATTGAGTCACCGACCGCCACTGTGTATGACTCGTAGGACGGCCGCAGGTACTGCGAATTTTTACTCATCGTACGATATAAAAATACTCGCGAATGGCGGCTCGTAAAGCAAGTTGATCACACAATGGTACACTCGTAGTACAAGGTTCTACTGTACATGCACTCCTGTCTTAACGACCATTTCGTTTAACGACTTTCAAAGTGATCTAGGAAAGCGCCGACCATCTAATATCAGCGTCCTATTCGTCGTACGTCAGTTAATATTCACTGTGTTGATCGCAAGCCGTTCCCAAATTATACACTTTTGGAGGCGTTAGTTAGGTTGTTGAAACGGAATCTGGTCGTTAAGTGAGGGCTTGGTATACCGACCAATTCGCGTAACGGCCCTTTACCCTGGTCGTTATGTGAGAAGTGTCTGTACGCAGCAATAGATATATTTAGTAATACTGGTTATAACAAACAAGGAGGTATTGAACGAACTGTCATAAGTAAGCATAGATGGATGTTGTACCGCTCGTTCATACTGCACAGCTAATAATTCCTCATCTGGAAAATTGCTTTATTCAACTTAACTAAATTACATAAAGCTAAAAAATTTCGGTGTGGTGAGCATCGAGATTCGCGGTTGACTACCTCCGATATAGTCTTACACGTTATATTCTCATATGTTGGGAAGTAGTTTTCTATATCTTCCCATGATAGAGAAACGTGAAATTTCTGCTGATCTCCGTATTATCTCTAATACTGGTATAATCCGTGTGGAGGTTGATTATTATTTCAGTGGTTCTTTTGTTATGTGAATTGTGGTGTCGTAACTATGTTGACAGATTAGGTATAAACCTCAAATTTACGTCACCGTTGATCCAGTAAGTTATAATGTTGCTTATCATCCCGCCTGGTGATGTGCCTTGTATTAAAACAGCTAAAGCTTCCTCCTGCGGCATGAACGTAATGTAAACGAATGCCACAGCTAACACTGAAAAATAAAGTGACGTGTTACTTATACATCCACACGTACTTCCTCCATTGGGTTCCACAGTGCAATTACAGGGGGTCAAAAAATGCCGAATTATATTAAAATGGTTCATTTCATAAAAGTTGTTGGATATACGGAAATAAACGAAATAGGGATGTGGTATCCTTGTACGCTTTCCATCAAATACTAAGTACACTAAGATTAAGTAGTTATATTGAGCAGCAAGTAGTATAATTTGACCATCCCAAAAAAATCCTGGCTGAATCAGCGCTTGGCGGTCCACGGGATCCAGTAATTTGTTGGGAGGTTGGGAAGACCCGTTTTAGGGAAACTACAGTACGGTGTTGGGAGTCGGACTAACATATAAATCGCTTTCAATCTGAATTTAATCGTTTAAATACCCGAAACGAGACCTGAATTTTATTTAAAATGTTCGTATGACAGTACAATGTACATTCCCCGTTTATGAGCCCATATGCGTCTATTTGTATAGCATATATAGGATATAAAAGGGAGGTTTGATAAAATTAATCTGTATTGATTCACTTCGGCATTATAAAATGTCAACTTCAAAATTCAATGTATTGATAAAGTCGGGGTATTTACATTGCGGTAATCGGAATTTTGAAATTCAACGAATTTAGTTATACAGTGAACTGTTCCAATAGCTTGATTTTGGAATGAGATAAGAGTTCATCGAATAATTTCTCGCAATTATGTTAGGGATTAAATTTAAGAAAATTTCTTACTTACAAACTTATTAGTACATTTATTTTTATTCAAAATAATAAGTGGACGCCACCACTAGATTTCGCTGTATTGATATTGCACGTCAGGCAATTAGTTTCATTTAAAAAATAACAGCCAATCGAAAAGATCTGGAATACTCACGCGGTATTAGGATGAATTGGTTAAATATGCCAGTGCCAATACCAGCCGGATGTCGAATGTGGGTGTAGATTATTGCAAAGTCTCCGACGCAGCCAATGGCAAACATGATTATACACAGAACGATTCTAAAAATGTCGAATTTACATTTTAGATTCTCGAAATTTACGCAAAAACCACACGTATATTTTCATCAATTCGGTTATTCAGTTATTATGTAATGTAGGACCATAGGTCATTGGCTGCCTATTCATTTCTCCCTGTTGAATGATAAAATTACTGCGAAAATTATGCAAGTACTACATAAAAATAAACTACAATACGTAAAGTCACTTACGCAAAACAGATCTGAAGCGCTCTCGGTGTACTGTCATCCGACGGAGCGTACAACGCCGTTGTATTTTCATTATTTTCCCCGCGAGTTGTAAGAATCGCTGCTGTTATTATTAAGCTCAAGTTCGCACTTGGCGCCTGGTTTGTTTCTCGTTCTTCCATCTTCCACCTTTCCTGGCTCGTAAGATTTTCTAGAGGTTTCGACGCTATGAGCCTGGCATATCTTTTAAAATTTTATTATTGGGATGCAATACTTTGCCTTCTGATATATCTTCGGTAGCTTAATTTATGGCAGAATTTTGCGTTGTTCAGCTGAAATAAGTAGCATTTTTTAAATGATGTAGGGTTCCTGTGAGAAAACACGTCGAAAAACTTCGAATATACTGTTTCGGGATAATACACTCCTTATTACACTGGGTATACTTTTTGCAACTCTCGTATTTAAGTTTCTATTCGAATTTTGTCCGGCGTTCACCGAGAATTTAAATAAAATAAATTGTAATGAAAACAAAACAATATTCGTACGCTAAAAAGGGAAGTCGTGATTTCATTTTAACCCAATCCCTAATTTTATCGTAAATTCAATTCTATTAATACCCTTATTCCTGAATTATTTTTTTACTATTTTTCCAAGTAAGATTTGTGACCTTTCTTCGTTGACATTCACTCTATGACATTTTTTTGGATGACAAAATAGTTCCATTATCGTTGTAATGCTCACTCGCAATTTTTCATACGTTTACTCCTATACTCAAAAATAGCAAAGTTGAACGGAATCACGATTTGACTTATAGCATGAAATAGGAAATTTCTTCTCCGATATTCAACACGGTCTCGAATCTCACCCTTAAGCATACTACCCAAACCAGCAAAATTCAATCTCAGGTGTAACTCTTTTCGAAGCAAGTGTTAAGTCGCATCTCCATATTTCATAGAACCGTTCTCAAGGTAAAATTTTCATTATCACGTTATCGCTTCGGTCCATTTCACCCATTTATTAAACAAAATAAAAACTAATTGTTTTTTCGTCTTGCGATAAAAATCACTGTTCGTAGTAAAACTTCAAAATAAGTTGTACTTGAAATACATGTACGTCGTTTTATGTCCAGTTATCCAATTATCACGGCGCGTGATTAGTCACCAATGCGACTCTAGCTCGGACGATTGATTCTTGCCTGCCTAATTAATGATTTTTCTCTTGTTTATCCACGAAATATTATACAAGTGTACTCGAGATTGTGAGTGCCTTACGATATATTGTAACGTTTGTACATTTTTCAAGTTACAACCGTTCCGCAATACCGTACCTAAACAACAACAACAACAACAACAACGTAGTGCCTTATGTATCAATGCAGTAAATATAAGCGCTGTGTTTCCAATCGATAGGCTTTGTAACTAACCTGACAACTGATTTGGTGGCCGCTGGTTTTCTAATGAGATCAAGCTCCTACGCATATTAGCTACTGTAGCATTAACTGGAAATGCCTTTTTCAAGTTCTCTTCCGCTGCACGCAATTGAAACCAGTTACTGCAGGAGAGATCACGATTTTAATTCTTTATTTTACAGATATTTGATACACACAGCAATGCACTCATATTATTTTAGCTCATTGAAGACTGAAATACCGTTAATCTAGCGTAGATCATTATATATAATTTGACTGAATTGACCGATAATGCATTATGCCTTTTTCGCGGTTTCGCATTTGATTGAGAGTCTGCGTAAGTAACATTTGCCTTGCTCTCAGAAGAAGCCATAAGCATGCTGAGTTATGCCCACTACAATTAAGCACTCACAGCTGTCAAAAACGCTAGTTCTGCTATGACGAAAGCTTCCCGAGCTAAGCACGATCAAGTAACTTTTGTATACAATCACTAGACCGTGCAGTGCACGATCACGATTGTTATCCCCAGCTAGTATACATTCCCAATCCATAAGGTGAATTTTCAATCGATCATTTGAGTCGTGCAAAATGAGTTATAGCAGTTTCATTAAACATCGCGTGCTACGTTATTGGCGTACAAATTTCAGAACAAATTCGAAAAGTAGGCACAGTCATTGCTACATAATGCTATACATGTACATGTACGGCTACCTCAATCTGCATATGTAATTTAACTTACGTCATTACGTGTGTTTCAGTATATATCTTTATTTTGACCGTAGATATAGTTTAGGCTTGTAACTTTGCAATGGTTACTGCAGATTTACGGTATTCCCAAACATAAAATAGAGAACTCTCATTTTTAACCAGTTCTATATATATACGTAATACTTCAAGGAAATGCTTGTCATTGAATAAGATGAATAAAGAGGCAAAAAGATATCAGATTATCAGATTCATCGACACCAATTATCTCAGATTGTCCAATAATCAAAAGGTCATATAAAACAAATGTAATACTTTGGTTAAACGATACTCATTAGTGAGGTATAAATCAATCACACATTTAATGTCTGTATTCTTCAGTATTTTTATAGGTTTATATCGTCAATAACAACACTATTCTTGTTATAACAAACTTATTATCAGAACCGTTATCAAGTTTTCTTCACACTCCACGTCTCCTCATGTCGGAGACCTCTCCCTATTCACTCTAGCCCTTCGCTAGTCAGTTCAAAATTCCCGGTAAGTCTCAAACAGTGACGTTTCCCGCCGTTGAATATCATGTTTAGGAAGTTATACTAGGGCATAACATATCTCTTGTCCAATTACTATTAGTTACTTACTATTACCATAATTAGTTGTCTATAGACTCTATAAAATTCTACTGCCCATAGGCTCAGCCTTTAATCAGCTCAGGGGCTAAGAAAATTACAGTACAGTACAGCCAGCAATAATGATGGATACTAAAAGAGGGAACTATAGGTAGAGGAAAGTATAAACATCATGTTTTCTTAAATCCTCCGCGATCTCAATACCCGGAAATGTTTTTTTTTTTTTATTAAGAGTCTTGCAGATAAAAATTTCCAGAGGCCATGTATTAGCTCAATCCAACCCTGTTAAGCATTACGTCATTGATGTAACAATCTTGTGCGCCAGCGTGAACCAGAAGTGGGCGTGCATCAGCATGCATTTTTAGTCGAGCATGCATTTGGGATATCGTCTTATGAAAGTCGAGAAGCTTGATCAAGATCGATGAAATGTAATAGAATATGAGGATAGATGGAAAAATCGAGGAATTGATGTCATACAACCGATTATAAATTAACGCCCAATTAGAATACTTAAATTTTATCAGTTATACTAAAACCCGCAGTGCCACCTGTACCAACAGTACCACCCGAGTGCGGACAGATTTCAGCTACAGCAGCATTTAGTATGATACAGTGGTATTTAGTACTTCTGGTACATGTGGTACTTCTGGTACAGGTGAGACGACGGGTTTTAGTATTGTCCGTGACACGTGAAGCGTACAACATCTCAACATCTGTGATTCGCCTTCCACATGGATTAGTTGTATTTTTCCAAGTCTTGCAAACGAATAAGAGTATGCATAATACCTATTCTCACAAGACATAATACATGCCTACTTTTAGCTCTCTTCCGTAATTGTAGTATGTAGCGAAAAACACCGCTTATTTCTGCAGTGCAATTCGGGTATGGATCCATTAGCGACCATATTTCTATATTCAAATATCGTCTAATTCAATTACACTGCCAATATCGATGCTAGATAATATGGAAGGATCCTGAAGCCATGAAAGAGCTGTATAAGAGATTTATTAATATAACCTTCAGTTATACTAAACATAGTATTAAGTCGCTTAGGCTGTCGGTATATCAGTTGTTGGGCTTTTTAATTGAAATCATAGTCTCGTTCTCCTAAATCAGTGGTTTCCAACTTCAAATTTTTGATATGAGCAATATTAAAGTCATGCATAATATATATTAATACAGTACAGTAATCATGTACCATTAGCAAGAACACTTAAAAGGTAAAGGTATTTTTGACCTAGTGGGATCAATTGAAGCAGTACTGCTTCAATTTATTGCAATATGTTAGCGAATAGGAAATTTTTCGATAAAGATTAATTAAACTTTTAAAACAGGTAATAGTAATGGTACTTAATCTTCATACAGATGCAATTACAGTAAATGTGACATATTCTATTGTAATACTATTCCATTATCAAGCAGTAATAGCATTGTCATCCAAGAGATGCTTCATCGCAGCCTCATGTACTTGGTCTGCAGCTCCACCTTCAATCTGAGATTGAAGAAACTTTGATATATGGGATAGCGCTTCCTTCAAACCACCTTGTACTTTAACCATCATATTTGAATTATCCTGTAATAGCAATGAGTGATAGGAGAGAAATGTTTGTTTAAGCTTTATTTTATTAGCAAGCAGAAAGAAAAAGATGCTGGGGCAACAGTATATCTAGATCTGCCATTGTGCTGAAATGTGAGATAACTGCAATGACAAACTACAACTATTTTGGAAATAAGCTTTGGTCAAGCAAGAATTTTGCATTCACAGTCTCAATGTCAATAGTTTTTCAAGGAGTAAGATATTGTGTAGTTGGCTGTTGATGACATCAAAGTCAAAAATTCATACTGCAATTTGGAACTCATTGATAGCTACTATAGTAAGCTATATCAGGAGTGGACTCTGTGATATAATCAAGCAGCCAAGCCCAGTTTACTTCGCACACATAAACTCGATTAACCTGGACCCAAGATTACAAATCTATTTTGAGCTGTGACAAATTTAAAATAAGTCATAATTTTCCCAGACCATTTTTATCTGTCAGCCCCATTTTCAAGATTTTTTATGGTCCTCCTGGAACCACTGTGGTCCTAGACTATCCTAAGAATTGGCCTCAACAAGGGCTACAATCAAGGAACTATGGCACCTGTGCATCGTGCAATACAGAATTAGAATCCCTGCAATCGATCTGAGCTTATACTGGAATGTATAAATTATATATAGATATGTTGCAGATTAGGCCCATAGTCATAGTCTGTACATACAAAAAAATAGCGTAAGCTAGCTGTTATTGTACATGTTTATGTATTGGATCTTTAATTTGCATAGTGTCGATAATTGAAGATGAATAATGTTGTTCGATTTGAAAGTAATAACCATACTATTGTGTATTGTAAATTAATACTTTTGAATTAGTAAGGAAACAGACTATTTGCCCAACTGGTGTTGAGAAAAAAAAACAGGGTTCATCAGTGCCATAAATGTATAGGTTAAGAAGCTGTTGTTACCTCTGCTTCAGAATGAAATTTCTCCAGACCAGCTTTATTGTATTCTCCACGATCATGATAGTACTGTTTCAGGGCCAAGTTGAATTTATTTTGAAGAGCGAGCAGCTGTACAGAAAATATGATACAATTTGCTACACTATACACTAAATCAGAGTACTGAATAATATAAAGTAATACAACTACAATGAGAAATGTCCTACAACTCTATAGTATTGAATAGAAAACTTCATTTTTACTGCTGAGATGGGTGGGCGTAATATGTAATGAAATATCCACTGGAGATACTGAGGAATTGCTTCAATTACTTTCTTAACTAAAAACATATTAAAGGAAGTTTGGAAAATGTATCATTCTTTTGATTTACTCAGTTGTTGTATGTAGTTGTGCTATGTTGTAGTAGTGAGCCTAAATAGCCTATGACCAATCTTCAAGGTATACTAGAGGTATACCATCTTTAAGGGGGCAGCATTCATCGGCCTGGGGGTTCTAAAGTTGTTATTGGATTTCGGTGACCCAGAAGCCTATTTTGTCGGGTTATATCGATTTTCAACAGTAACCATTGAGATACTAAGCTGAATCTTTATTTTTCACTTGAAATAGAAACAATTTTAAATGACGTACCTGTTTATGGTCTTTAATACTAGCCTCCATTTTCACCTTATTATCATAAAGCGACATGAGTCTGTTCTTTAGATCAATGTGCTGACTCTGTAGATCTCTGAAAAGAATACAAACGATTACGCGATATCCTGAAACCACAAATAACTGCCAGATGGTAAGAATTCTGCATATAGACATTTTGCCCCACATAATTTCACTACCTATATTGCTGTGCCAGTAATTTATTCTGAATGAGTTCCTCCTCGATGGCCTTTTCTAATTTCTCTTTCACTGAACAGCGACTGTTCATCATTTCGCTGTGTTGTTTTTTCCTATCCGATAATCTCTCTGAAATGAACGGTTATATATATTGCATTGAATTCATTAATCATTAAGTCAAAACATACTTGTAGCTTCGTCAAGCTGCCTCTGTAATTCTTCATTAGTTATTTTCCCTGCTTCTAGTTGAAGAGTAAATTCATCTAATTCTTCCCTGTGGTTTAAACAATGGAGACCAGTTAATTGGGACACATCGGTACTGGACTAATTTGGCCCAATTAAATGGCTGCTCAAATTGAGAGGAAATGCACAAAAACAACTTCTAAGGTAGAATCTTTTAAGTTTTTGGTCATGATTGGAGTTAAATTTGTCAAGATTGTGAAGGCACTGAACCCACTTTGTTTCAGCAATACTTGTCTCTGTGGTAATTATTCTCTTTTCCATCGAATTTCTTGAGACAGTCATGTCCTTCAACTTTTGAGTCATTTGCTCCTCTTCAAAATCCATTTCTTTGATTTTATCTTGCAAGGATACTTGGGTACTCTGCAAGCAGAAATATGCTTTGAAAAATCCACCATTTTAAATCAGTAATTTGGTGGTAGGGTGTAAAAATGTAAATCATATTGAATTGAATGTGTGCAGCTACTTCTGTCTGGGTAAAGTAACCCATTAACCCAAGGTAGCCCAGTCATACTGTGTCTCAATTAACCGGGATTCACTATTCTAATAATTGTAGTATACCAGTAATTCTTTTTCAATCGGCCTCAGTCGATCCCTTTCTTCTGTAAGTTGCTTTTCCAATCTTTCATGGTCACCTTTCACAGTTCCTAGCTTTGATTCAAGTTCCGCAACATCCTTTCAAAGCATAAATGTGTTAGATACAGTAGGATCTATATAAAAGATATGTGAGCTTTATTTTCAATAGAAATCACATAATACTTGTGTGGTTTTTAAGTGCTGATCCTTCAGGAGCTTGACGTCATTTTCAATCTTGCTTACGGCGTTTTCTGTGTCATTGAGAGTGTTCACGACTTTCTTTCGTTTCTTCTTATTCTCTGCAGAAATTCAGTAGTGAAAATGGTAACCAGCAAGAAATCTACTGATTTTTTCGATAAAATACTTATAACAAGTTCTTTCCATCTAACAACAGTACTTTTATGTCTGGGTTGTGAAATATATAAAAAAAATATTCCTAACCACCTTTATTAAGTCACCTCTTATAAATTTCACATGTTTTGAAGTGTGAGTGGTATAAATATATATTTGACCTGTTTTTTGTTATAAGTTCTGTTAATTTGTCAATACATTGCAAGCTGATCCAGTGTATTTGGATTTATTGAAGACTTTAGAATACAGAGTAATATTTTCAAATGGAAGGGGAGGATGACTTAGTATTGCTGTTAACGCTATACACATACAGTATATTTATTCCAGCAATCCTTCCCAATCCAATTCCTACATACCAGATTTTCCCTTCAATATGGCGTTAGAATTCTGTTGTTTCTTCGTTTCCATTAACGTCCGTTGCCGCATTTCGTCCATCACATGTTTCCTGAGACTCTCAGCTTGCATTCTTAGTGCATCTTCTATAGCTTGACATTTGTTCTCTTCCTTATCTAATGTAGCTATAATGAAAGCAATGGCAATTAATTAACAACGTATCCGCTATAGAAGACTAGCAGAGACCCACCATCTTCTTATTGAAAATGATGTTCTAATATTTTAAGTGGAAAAGCTGAAACAAAAAAAGTTACCTGCACAGCCCGGTGCCAGTTTTAAAACTTGGAATTATTAGAGAGTTTCTTACTTACTTCACAGATGTTTCTATAAGGCCAGATTGTTTTGAAATTACTGCCTTTCTATGTTATCGAGGATATGATATCACAGAGGGAATTTTTGCTATAGTGCCAAATTCAATCTGAGAAATGTCCTGGTATGAGGGATTTGATTTCAAAAATCAATCCAAACCAAACATAGATAGGTTTGTTCTATTTATGAGACTATAGAAATCCTTACTTCTCAGTTCTGCATTTATAACAGTAATGTTTGCCACTTCAACACTAGCTTCCTTCAGTTGAGCCTCGCACCGTTCTCGCTCTTTCTTGAATCGATCAATTTCTTTTTCTGATTTGACCAACGACTTATCGCTATAAGGGTTAAGAGGTGAGATAACTTCACATGGAAAAGATATAACTATCAACCCCCATCCTCCCTCCTGTTACCATATTTTAGATTCCATATTTTGATAAAAATTAGGCCTCTCAAACACAGTTAATGTCGGATATATTGAAAGCTGTTATGTATATTTCGTATTTTAGAGTTGAAACTCAATAGAAAAAATTAAGAAGATTACCAGTCTAGTTTACACAATAAAATCAGTATCAGAACTATGGTGTTTGTATTGAATTACCTATTTTTGATTTCGTCAGTCATATCTTCAATGTCCAATTTCATGTCACGGTTCTCTTCTTGTAGCCTTCTTAGATCTTTCAGACTGTTGTGATAGTTCGTTTCCATTCTGTTGATTTTCTCTCTCATATCTGTATGCTGATATTGCAGAACATAAGTTCAATACCAAGTAGTATTGACTAACCTTGTTAACCTCATACATTATCAAATTAATTCTATATCATTCCTATAATATTCTAACCATTTTTTCCATGTCTTCTTCTATTCTGAATTTCTGTTTGTTGACTTCTCCAGTCTCTCCCTCAACATCTTTAACTTGCTGACGAACATCATCAATGATGTAGATTTCTTCCTGCTCCTTTTCCTTTGCTTCCTCTTTTGGAAGATAAAGTAGATAACATTATTAGAGATGCCAATTTCTCCTGTTTTTGGTACGAACTAGTGAGATTTTCAGTATATTTGGTATCTTTTCTATCCAATATTTGGAAGTTTATCAATGGACATTTGTTGTATAAATAAATGTCCAATGAACATAAATATAAATATAACTTGGGAAATCCTGTTATGTGTTAAATAATTATGCTAGTAAATATGAGAGAATATAATATAAGTGAACACGAATCAGTTCAGAAGAAATAACTCGTATAATTATGAGATCTGGTAGATATCATCAAGATACAATATCCTTGCACTTTAACAAGCAGTGTTGACTAACTAACAGATAGCAGCAGAATTGAATGAAGAGTCACTATAATGTAGTATACAACTATCATTATCGTGCCATAACGGAATGTGTCTATTTTTCTGTATAAAGTGATTATTGATCTTTATTGATTAATAAGCATTTCACAGATATCGGAATCCGAACTGGGCAGAGATGTCGGGTACCTGCTGAAATAAGTTAGTTAACATATAAAGTTTGAAAATCATCCCAAGCAATCTTTACCAGCTTTAGCTTGCAAGTTTATCAACTCTTCCTCTTGCTTTTGCAATTTCTCTTTGCTTTGTTGAGCTTTCTTGACATATGCATGATACATAGCATTCGAATGCTGGTAATCCTTCCTGCAAATGATATTGTAGTAACCATTTAATGTTATTGCTTCATGATATGTTTGAGTGTCAAAACAGTTCAGACTATACATAGGCTAATAGCGCTAATGAGAGAATCCATGTATATAATACATGACTACTTCCATGAATAGCTGTATACACAGTGCATCCCATATACAGAAAGAATAAGTGAGTCTCTAAAAAGGAGATGTTGAGTTGAAATTTAGTACGATTATACATTCAATATTCAAATTGGATGCCTTATGTAGTAAATTATGTCAGCCATTTAACGTATATGTAGTTCTAATCGCATTTCTTTGTACTTTCTGATTGTCAATAATGTTATGCTGCCTTGTAGACAGGACAGAAGTGCAAATTTTCTTTAGCATTATGTTATAAATAGTATTAGCCATATAATATACACCACGAAAATCTATAAGCAATAACTTGCCAATGAGTTTTATCACAGGTTTTATTTCAAGTCTCGTGAAACATGATAGTTAACAATGAAGTAAATTTATATGCATCCATCTCATAATGTTACAGTGGTTTATTACTGTTTACTTTGCATAATCTTCTGATAAGATGATATTTGACTAACTTAAGCAGTCGTAGTTGTCCTCTGATTCCCTCCAATTTCTCCTTAGTGGACTGTCTGTCTTTCTCAGCCTTTTCCATTGCATCTTGATACTTGTGCTCTGTCTTATCGAGTTCAATTTTGGCATCGGCTAGTTCCTGTTATTGTGTATAATGCGGATGGAACGGTTACTGATATCAGCCAAAAACTAATAATTAAAGAGTAATTAAATAAAGATGTGGCAGTAATGAATGCTTACAGAATCTGTTTGCTTCTGCATAGTTCGGATCTTTTGCATAGCATCCTTCTCAAGAATCAATTTTTCTTCAACTAGCGGGCTAAAGATTTTGAATAGTTAGTGATGGCTCAATCTATCTATCTTATATTATAGTAATAATTTCCAATAATTATCTCATATTAAAAACAAAAGTTAACATAGGCATATGCTTTATTAGTAACATATCACTTTCTAGAAAATTGTATATTATTCAGCTGCTAGACTGAAACAACAACCCTCACAGTACCTTAAATATGAGGATGCGAAGGCATTTCACAGAGATTTTAACTGAAACTGCGATACCATAATTGAATTATTTAATTAAAGGTAAAAACAAAGACCGTAGGACAAAGAAACTAATTTAAAGGGACTCTAAATCTGTATCAGTCTGTGAAGGAAGATTGTTAAAATTAATCTGTGTAATTAATATTATTATGAGATTTAACTATTCATCTTATGACCTTGTTTGCAGAGTCTTGCTAATGAAATATGATAATAGCTGAAGCATAAAAGCTTTGTGGTCATCATGTTAAGTATTTCTGTTTTTTTCTCTCATACTTCCATGATACATTAGAGTCATACAAACAGTGGCGTACCTACGAACTGGAATCGCACCTCTGTTCAATTATATGATTCCCATTTTTAAGATAACTTTACCATAGTATCAACTCAAAAATAAAGTCAATTAACAAATTATGGCAGTACATGGAAATTAGAACTACATCTTCCATGCAATTTTTTCATCACTCAATCTGAGGACTGGTCCGACTGCAAAGGAAAGTTATTGCCGGTGGCATCCACGGCACATGCCATGCTTACTATATTTTAGGTACGTCACTGCTTACAATTCCAGTGTAATACGTACCAGTGCTTTTTTACAAAGCTTATATCATCTTTTAGTCTGTGGTTAAGCACTTCCGCAACCTGGACTCTATGCTTGCATCTGTCCAGCTGACGTTCTGTGAAGGCAACGTGCCATTGCAGCTCACTAATGTCAGTAGCACATTTCTCATGTTCTGCAATACATCAGTTGATATTTTATATCATGCAACATTTTAAATGTTCATGACCACTAATATTTGATGGTATTCATAGAAGACATATTGTATTATATAATAATATCTCTTGATATTAATCAAGATGCAGAGTCCTATACGACAATATTTCAGGTATTAATTGATGCATATCTGAGACAGAAAGCATTTTTATACTTCATTGATACTGCAGTCTGACAACCTCTGTTCTAAAATCCAATTAAGCCTTTAATATGTGAGTTGTAACAAGCAAATGAAGGTGTTTCCTACTACATAGTCTGAAATGGGTAGTGTAGGGAAGGTTCCAATTTTTAAAAACTTATTTAGATGCTATACAAAATAACAAAATGATGTACTTTCTTTATAAGCAGTGGGTTATATTATATATTTAATGGACCTTGACACAAGTCAGTATATATTTATATGTGAAGAGGTATTTGAATTCTGATTTGCTGCTGGAAGAAAGTGGGAAAATTACATCCATAATTCTATAGCCAGTTGTTGCCTTGATGACCTGAATGGAGAAGAGTATTCAACACCTTTTACTTCGCTATCACAGTCAGAAATGTAAATGTTGAATCAAATCGTGGTTTGCGGGATGCGAGTTGTCAGTAATTTTTGTTGAGGGGCATCGATATATTACCTCTCTGCACAGCTAGCGGTAAGTGAAGCATTCTTCTATGACACATTCTATCAATCTTTAATGAAAGAGTTTCCACTATTCCAATTTCCTTATGGAGCATTTCTTCTGTCACTCGGCGGTCTTCCTCCAATCGTAGAACCAGATCGCGGACCTGTGAAAAAGATTTGTATTAAATAAACACGAGAAATACAATTTTTGAAAAAAATCCTTTGGCATTGAATAAATCTTAATTCAAGATGCCATATCATTCAATTACACAGCATACATCAGGGTTAGATAACATAGTGAAGCACAGAGTAATATCTAAGAATTGATAAATATTACATCTTAAAAAAATCGAGCATTTCAATCTAATTCGTTGCTAAACTATTATCAGTCATGTGAGTCATGGACGTCATCCACGCTTAAATTTTGGAAGTTTTTCTTAAAGAAACCAATAAATATTTTACTATTTCTGAAATCCACTGGTACGTAATTCAATGAACCGAGATAGTACTGTTTTGGAAATATATAATGTAACACAACATAATAGTAAGGAATATATAATTTAACCTGACGAAATATTTCATGAGGTGGCAACTGATTCTTTCTCTCCAGTTGTTGAACTTGAACCTTTCTCTCATATTGTGCAGAATCTCCTCTATTCTCTGGTTTGAATATAGTGTTTTTTTGATTTGGAGTAGGATGTTGTTATTGTAATATTTAGCAGGTGATTAACATTATAACAGCATTAACCATTTTGTATCAAAAAGGCATTGCTACTCCTATGTTTTGAAAATTTTGAAAAGCTAGAGATTTTTCATTGCATAGTCTGCACGCCGAAGCTTACATTTATTATCAATACGAACCATAACATACGCGACCCACAATCAACATACTCATTTTCATATTTGTGGGGCACCCTAGGTCTGAACAAAATTGATAGGATATACAGTATTCATATGCTACCATTCCAAAATCTGATTTTTTTAGCCTGTTTGGTCCTAAGTGTTAAGGATAAGATTTTGTGTACCTGTGCCAATGAATTATACCCTTTTCATTAACTATAACTTTCATAGCAGCTATATAATATATAAAAATAATATTTGTTTGCATAAGACCCACAGGCCTGTCACCATTTATTAAGTCATTTGAACATGCTGATGAAATGCTTGCTTTTTTAACTTGACCTTAATTTTCAAATTGAGTTCAATTAGTTTCTGAATAAAAGATGATGCAAATGTATCTAAGCTTTTAAGCAGCCTCTGCTGTTCGCATTAGCTTTTCAGGGGCCACTTTGGCTATCGGAATTATGCTGGTATGCTCTAGAATTTGCGTGTACCTATGTCTTTTGACTGTCCCCCAATTCCAGTTATTGCCAAAGAGAAGTCAGCTTGCACTGAGAATTCACTCTCAGCAGACAAAGATGATCTGCTCGTACGACTCGTAATGTCGAATCTTAACTGTTTCCACCCTTTGGGATGTTTATCTACAAACAGTAAAAAATTGTCTTCAATCTAAAAAACTAAGAAATGTATTATGCGAAAGGAAGAGTTGATTAACTAATTTATATAAAGATTTTTAGTTGAAAAGTTAGTGAATACTGAAATGAAGGTAACACTGTCTCCTCGAGATTTTATAGATTTTCTCCAGGTCAGAATATTGCCAAATTTACCCAAGGTAGGAAGTTTCGAATTGAAATTTATTTTTTCTCCAAGCATCAAAAGTTCCACTCAGTTAATTGGGAAAATTAGAGGGAATATTGACTGTATTTTATATTAGACCTTCTGATTTTCGTTGTATTTTTTATAGACTTTGTCCACAACTTCCTTATCATTATCCAGTTCTAATTATACGAGATATCACTGCAAATTTGCCTATTTTTTAATCTAAAATGTTTTATACCATGTTGTGGGGTCAGTAAATAGGTTGATATTGTTCATTCACAGTCACAATGGAGCTACATATCAGTCTATTTCTATCCATGCAAATAAATTACCACTGCCATAAATTTCTGAAGATGTTCGTCCCTCAAGATCGTCCGAATAAACAACAGAATTCTTGAGCACGATTCTGACTAGTTCCTAATGTAATTAACAAGAGAAAAGAGTTATTTTCGAATATGAATATGGAAACACATGGTGAACATTGTGTATGGAGTGTAGCCGCCTAATGCTTAGTATATTATCAAGGATCTACCAACAAAGACAGTATGATTAAATAGCTTGCATGACTAGGAAAAATAGTTATTATTTGTAGACATAGATTTTTTAATGATAAGAGATATATGTGTGTTGATATTGGATTGAAATAAGGATTACTGAAATGCAATGTCGATTCAAACTCAATTAATTCTGTATTGATTGATTGATTGATTGATTGATTGAATATTATATCAATATAGTGTATATATTATCCAATATAATAGTTGTTGTTAATGCTGAGTTGTCCTAAATGATTAGGTACAAGGGCCATGTTATTTGTTTATCAAACTCAGAGAAGATTTCAGAAGGTTAAGTTTTAAAGGTACAGAGACTGTGATGAAATAGCTTGAGCATCATTACATGACAACTCTCACATACAATTACTATCACTAACCTTTGAATCAGAACAAAAATGAACTTGTGTATTGGAGCAGTACATATCTAATTTGGGTTTGGGAGTTAGTTTATGCATAATATTAAATAATGAATTATCTAATGTTTACACCGCCACAGTTTTTCCGCCAGGTAGTCTCATTATTGCAGACACGTAATTTACCAATATCATCGTACGTTTAATTTGCTACAAACCTTTATTCGTTCCAAATGAAAAAGAGCCTTTCTAACGCAGGGCGATGGAGTTTTAACGAGGTCGCAGCTCCGCCGTTTTCTAAGCGGACTGACAACAACAGCGTCAGCACGAACGACTGCCAGCGCCATAACGTCTTTTTTGCTCACTTCTGGCATTTTATATTGCTACAAGCTGTGCATTACATGACACATAAAATGCTGCGAAAGTTTTGCCGTTACATTCTATTAATTAAACTTATCAATCTTTAACTTGAATTCTCAATAAAAAAGGGGAATTTTTGATTTATTTGGTCGTCATAGTTACGACCTGGCAAAAATCATCTAGCGGATGAGGTCATGGGCGATAATATATTTTTAACGAGTTGCCATGTTTCTGCGTTTGTTTTATATGTTATAATACTTCTTGGGATATCGTATTTTTGTACGGTATTATTTGAATTAATGAAATCTAATAGGATATTATCGCAACAGGAAGGGTTAAAGTCCAGGAACACGTTACCGGCAAACATAGGTTGCTCTGTTTACGCTGCACTTTAGCGCCTCATGTGAAACTCATTCAACTGTACGAAACGTGAATGATCTGGAGCAATCGACTTTAATAAGACTTGGTCTAGTTCCTTTGTGTCGGCGGCTTTTTATAGGACATTAATAACGGTTGTTCATTTTATTTCGTGTGTTCGCCAGAGAGTACCATCATGTATGTCACAGAAGACCAATTGAAAGGATTTGACAGCTATAAAGTTAGTGTATTGCGAGTGTTCTGTGTTTATGAGAATCGGGATGATTTGCAGTTTTTCGAGTAAACTTTTTCTGTATATGTTTATAGTATAGCTGTATCGACACTTCACCACTCTCAAACTATGTGATGCACCCGTTTTGGAATCAGTTTGTCAAAGTGAGTTTGTAATATATTTTGTGTGTATTGTTTGTCCATGTCTGAAGAGTTGGAATAACAAGAATGTTGATATTCTTATCCTGAACACGATTCTTGAAAATTCCTAGATAAGTTTTAACAGGAATTTAGTGATTTTCCCACTTTCCAGTGTGGCTACAAACCTTTCAACATGTTAGATGTTACATCCCCTTTTCTTTTCCATACTATTAATTAATCCTGAAAACCTTTGCATTTTATCTAGTTTTATATATACACAAATAGTTTTCCTGAAATGCTACTCTAAACAATAGAGTGTTCAGACCTTTTCACTGTTTCTTATTATAGATCATTGTTAATTGATAAGTTCAATTCTGCCTCTATTTATACTTACTACTTCCAATTCTTTTGTTTAGATATTTCCGAAATGGGTTGCCCCGAATGTCATGACGTTTGGTGGTTTTCTGCTTCTTGTCATGTTATCCATTGTTTTATTTATATATGACCCGTATCTGTATGCTTCCAATGCCGAACTGACGAAATATGCAGCGGTTCCCACCTGGGTCTGGTGGTTTAGTTGTTTCACTCAGTTTTTTTCACACACTCTGGGTAAGTTCGGTTTGCACAAGTCTGATCATACTACTAGGTAAACCGCAAGAGATATTGTAAATTTGGTTCATTTCACTTCTTCATACTGGAGACATTGCTACTGCTATTTTGTACAGGGAAATACAGTGGTGTTGTTTCGTTTTGAAATCATCATGTAAGACTTATTTTCCCACTTCATTTTGTCAGTGGTTTGGATTTCTAATTTTCTTCTAGTTTAAAATTTATGATATAATTTTGTTTTATTTATTATTTTAATATATTTTACTGCTATTAAATAGAAGTACTGTACAATATGACACCATTTATTTACGATCATTGAGGTCAATCAAATGTTCAAGGTTCAAGTCTGTATTGTATACATGAACTCCTCACTTGACGACCATGTTGTTTAACGACCGCTTGTGACGTGTATCATGACCTTCATGAATTTCTTTATCTGAACTCTATCAACCTTCTGGTGACATTAAAACAATATCTAAATATATTTCATGACTGGGCCATTAGAACAGAACCTGATCATTTACTGGGGATTTTTTTATTGACCGATTCGCTTCAAGTCTAAGTACTTTATTCAGGAGTACCCAAATTCCCTATTTGCAAGCCTCTAGTTAATTATCACATTGAATTGCTAATTTCATTCCTAGATGGCTTGGATGGCAAACAAGCCAGGCGTACTGGATCATCGTCGCCACTCGGTGAGTTGTTTGACCACGGTTTAGATTCCTGGTGCGTGTCCATGTTCACCGTCGCGATTTTCTCGGTATTTGGTCGAGGAGAGTATGGGGCAACAGGTGGAATATATTTATTAAAATCTATTTTTGCATTTATTATCAGACCAGCAGACTTTAATACTGTTAGAAATGCCTGAAAAAAAGAACTGGTTTTATTTCAGTGTGGGAATTCTATATGGCATATTGGGTTATGCTGTCCTGTTTCGTACTATCTCACTTTGAAAAATACAATACTGGAGTACTCTACTTACCCTGGAGTTATGATGCCAGTCAAGTCGTAAGTTTATTCCTTTCTGTTGATAATTTTTGCATGGAGCTTGATACAATATGATGAGCTTGATATGCCGGCGTAATAGTCGAAATTTCAAGCATGAACTGATATGTCGAGCATAGAGATGTCATGGTACATGGTAGAGACAAAAACAGCGCCGTGAGGCCTACCAGCAGGACTACATCCATATGGTAGCCTTGTACCACAACTTGTATGAACGATCCAAGTTTTATGCATTGAACTTTATGAACTACAATGCGATACTTTTATCCTCAACTCCTTATATGATCAAATTAATGAATCAAAATGACTTTTATCCTCAACTCCTTATATGATCAAATTAATGAATCAAAATGATGATTTATTCCCTTTTGCATCGCTATTTCTATCCACGACAAGCAGTGTGGTACGTGTATTGGAATCGTGCATCGCCTTATGACACTGGTGCGTGGGACAGGCAAGTTTATACAGACACTGC
Source organism: Halocynthia roretzi (assembly GCA_013436055.1). Taxonomy (NCBI): domain Eukaryota; kingdom Metazoa; phylum Chordata; class Ascidiacea; order Stolidobranchia; family Pyuridae; genus Halocynthia; species Halocynthia roretzi. Next base: position 89,567 of record QRAM01000084.1, on the reverse strand, counting down.
ACTCCCTAAAACAGCACTCCATTCATTCGGGAAGTGGCCTTATATTATTATATATTAAAATTAAGATATTTTTTTAATTTGAAACTTGTGGGGTTTAAGAATTTTAGAGGTCAAATGCACAAATCGACTTATACGCCGACATATACAAAAATTTATGTTTATGTCAGATGTAGTTGATGTACAGAAGTGTATTGATGCAGTTTCTAACAAAGCACATGCCAATTTATTTTTCAGCTCATGGCATTAGCATATTTATTAGCTGCTGTTTTTGGTACTGAAGTTTATTCGATCGACATTGGTGATAAACCGCTTGGTTTCTACCTTAAGCTGGTGATCATCTGTAAGTAGTTTGTCAGATTTATGCTTTTCAATTCTAGTAATTATTTGTGTTGCTTGGTACAAAGTACGCCACATCTCTATGTTTCTGTTAATTATAAATTTTGTACGCATAGTCATTGTATATGTACATGAAATAGCAATCAGCAATTAAGATACAGATAGGACTTCATAAGAACCTGCAATTTATACAATAATTGGTGGTAAGACTACGGTTCTACCTCCAGACAATAGCTGGTTCAACTTATTTCCTGTGGTGTTTTTTCTTGTACTTTGGTTTCAATTGTTCTTACTGAACCAAAATGATTCAACATTTACGCTAGCGTTTTTAGCAGGGAAGTTACCAGCTAAACTGCCAAGACGAGTCAATTCAAATGAATGAATGGCTGCATAATAAAGTCAATACAATGGGATGATATCGCACTAACTCAATGTACATAACTATAATATGGCATCACATCTAATTGGGATGAAATCATTTATATAATTGAGAAATTTTATAAAAGTACACAACATACAACACATTTCATTACTACCTATCATATGATTTTATCAGCATTATTTTTCCTTTCTATTTAGATGGTTCTCTGCCAGTATCTTCAGCTGTCTCACTGTACAATGTGTACCGGTGAGTTCCGCAAATATTATCTTGATAGTGCTATTTTAACCTTCGTTAAGGTTAAGAGTGGTTAGCTGAGGTCTGAGTTGACTTTTTGTCAACTTTTTAAAATCACGCTAAAAGTTTTGTTATTTTCTTTCTCGGATGTGACCAGGAATTTATGCCATAGTTCACATTTCTTTCAAAGGCTTGTGACCAACCTAATAAAATAGTTACGTGACTGCCCATGACTTTTGCTTACTTAGGCCTGATTCCTTCCGTTTTCTATTATGAACTACTCTTGTGCTTTCTCAGATCGTACGCTGGTAAAACAGGAAAAATGAGAACATTTTATGAAGCAACGATTCCTCTGTTTTCACCCATTATCACGTTTATCTTAATAACAACCTGGTGTTCACTATCTCCTTATGGAATTCTGCACAAGCAACCTCGTTGGGTGTTCCTGGCTTCAAGTGTAGTGTTCTCCAATATTGTAGTGAGTATTGTACTTCCATAGGTCTGATGAAATATTAGGGATTTTAGTTTACCACATTAGGGTTGATATGATAAATTATTTCCATGTTTTTACCTGTTATTATAAGGATATGGTATTCTTTTTCAAGTATAGTAGAGTGCGATGGAATTTAATGTAATTTATGTGACTTTCTGTACCATAGTTCAACTGAAATCTTGTTGTTTGTTACTACAGTACAGCCCTTCAATATATTACCGCTATATTACTCATACACTTATATTGCCGTAATTTGTTGAATATATTTGAAGTTCTTCATATAAAATAACACATTGCTTGTGCTTGTTTTTCATAGTGCCGGCTCGTTGTTAGCCAAATGTCCAACACTAGATGTCAGGTGTTCAATTTCATGCTGCTGCCATTGGCCATATCTCTTGCTGCCAGTCTATACATGAGTGACCCATTGATTGAGTTCTGGATATTCAGAATCATGACTGTTTTTTTAACATTGCTGCATATTCATTATGGAGTCACTGTGGTATGTCCTATTTCTTTAGCCTTATGGTTATAAAGTTCTAAAATACGCTCTAGACGTTCTATTATGTGGAAATTAGGGTTCATAGATCCACGTTGCAATGAATTTTTCTATATTAAAAACCATAATCCAAGTTTTCACTACTGCACTGATGCTTTTTAGCTGTAGAGCACATGCATATACTGCAGCAACTGCACATAAAATACACCAAAGAAAGTAAAAGCACAAGGCCCATAGTAATTACTACTCTTCCTACTGTATCAATTCATCCCTGAGCTTGCAGTATGTTGCCATTATTCTATCTGACTCGAATATCTTCCACTTCAGGTGAACGAACTGGCTGATCATTTCGGGATCCGTGTTTTCTTGATCAGAAAGCCGGAACAGAAACATGAGGATTGACAGGAGGCGTAGAGGATGCATAGCAGTGACACCATGACCAATTAATTACCATACTACCTCAGTCATAAATATATTTCGAAAGTGGCATTTCAATTTCTTCTAAAACAATATTTTCACTAAATACCTTCCCATTGGTTTATCACTGAGGTATCATGGTAATAAGGTAATTTGTATTCAGGATTCTTTTTCATTATTTATTATAAATATTTTTTCAGATTAGTTTTTTTCCCAGTACTGTATAGCAGAGGTGTGCAACCCGCGGCCGAATTTAGGCGGCCCACGGGATGCTGCGGTTTTTGAATAGCGTACGGCCAGGAATTCAGTGCCACTGTTTTTGATGTTATATGAATAGCGAAGCGTCCCCAAAGCTGATTTCTTTGATTAGCATGAAAACCAAATTGATTTTTTATGCCAGTCGCTAGTAGATAGTCGATGTGAGAAGCAAGCGCGCCCAGCCGTCTAATCCGGTTAATTGTATTTGGCCCTGGAGTGCTACAAGGATGTACACCTCTGGTGTTTACTATGGTTGATTAATACAGGAAATAATTGTTTTGCAAGCAAAGTTTTCTAGGGCCTGAAACACTGTTTTCATGGCTTTTTGAATGTGTTCCCTCAAGAAAATGTACATTATTTTTGAATATTATACATTTATGGTGTAGTCAGAATCCATTCATATTTTCTCCATTTGGATAAGTAAGTATTCATAGTATGAAGTAATCTCAGGTTAAATCAATCACATGTAACGAGGGACTGATGTATAATAAGGATCTCAGTAATCATTGAAGTTGCCTATTACTTTTATTTACACGGATTATACTTTCGATTACCTGCAATTTCTTTTTTGTATTTTTCCATTCAATGAATCACTCTTGATTTCTTTTGGTGAATTCAGAGAGTAACTTTGTGCTCTCTCTGTATTCTTGCGGTGTCTTGCGTCCTCTACATATGCGAAAGGGACTTAGGTCCCTGGTGAATCTATTCTGCAATTGGATTTATTTATTAAGTACTATCCTGGGATATTTATGCATATAACAAAAGAACAAAATAGCTGTCTGTCTGTCAATAATGTTGTGGAACTTGTGCTTTATGTGTACAGTGGTACCCCTTTTTAGCTGGATAATAATATCATCTTGTAATGAACCAAAATGCAACCCAATATAACCTAACGACCCCCTTCAAATTTATTTTAACTAATTCGAACTAAAATTCTGCCAGATCGACAGTGGTCTTTTAACTATTCCATTTTCTCAATGATTTTAGGTTGAAAACCACTGCTCTAAATGAATCATTTAAACTTTATGGTGGAGCATGTTGTAAACCTTGTGGGGGAAATGGGACATACATATTAAAAATTTAAAAATTCCTCGGCGTGAACAGTCTACATTGGTAGTTTATAAAACGATTGTCGATGAATTGGCTCGTATGGTAAATCCTGATTTGATTCAGAATTTGAATTCAATTTACATTCCTGTAAATGTTTTCATAAATTATGAAGACAGAAGATGATGTATATTATATGGTTATGAAAGAATTCTAAAACCCTGGGAAAAACTCACATTGTTGACAGCTAATCAACCAATAATACCACCAGCATGAATATTTAATGTTATTGAACCTTTAACATCTTGTAAATTCAATTCACATCAGAGTATTCCATAATTATTGGGATTTGAATTTCAAGGATATATTATTCTCCATATCGTACTTCCTACCTATGGGCCAATGTAGAAACCCAGCATGGCAAGTTTAATATGACTTTGTTACAACGGAATTGATTAAGAGTCTTCTTCAGAATATAAGGTGTAAATTTGTGACTTGTATCCAGTTGCTTAGGATCCTATTTTATGTCTTCTTAGGATCTCCAGGTGCTGTTTTAATTAGTTCACAACAATTCTTTTGTGATCCTATATTGCCTATATTATCTGCTGTTATGTGTTCAGTTGTTGTTTGTTATGCCGAATGTGGTTTTGCTGTTTGCTACTCAAACATTTTAGCAATACAGTCTTCAATCGTTTTTGATTCCAAAATTTTTAAACGTGAATTAATTGTAATAGACGGATTGAGATATACAGTATATATGTTATTAAAGAACAACTATGTGGGCCTCCGAAGGATTTATGCAGAGGTACCAAGTGACACAACCTTTTCCATTGTGTATATGTGCACACATAATATTATATATGTAAAAATTCTGAGATCACACGAAATTTTCGGGCCACTCAACTATAACTTGACAATGCAATCGACTGTAATCACAACTGTCAAAACACTGGAGTGCATTTGGGCTTGCGTTTTTCAACGTTTCACGTACAGGTTTTAAGCTCGTGGTGGTTGTCTATTCCTGTATTACGCACTCTGTCAAGAGGCAAGAAAATTAATCTTAACCGAGTGCTGGTGTCTAGACTCTAGACGACGAACGTCATATTTCTCTGGTCTGATACCACCAATACTGTGTATTTACCTTTTATGCCACGTTATGCTAAATATCGCAGTAACAAACAACACAGTCAGTATTCACACACGTTGACAGCAATAGCGTACCACAGGTTCGAGCATATGAGTGGTTATGTGCGGTTATTTAGCTATAGAGTCCGAAAAAGCTATCTATATTTAATGAAAGTTGAAACCTAATTGTTTCGTTGAATTTTACTTCCTCACTGCAGTATTTTGCTTGCAAAACAAGGAAACTATTTACTCAAGTGCATAAAATAGTAGTCTTATTGTTGAGTGCATAAAATAGTAGTCTTATTTAGAACTCGATGACGCAAGAATTGAAATCCCAACATACAAACAGTCGTTCGTTGATTGAGCTAAGATTTACGTGACTTGTTAAACACAGATAGTATTACTAGTAAGCCCAAGTTCATTGGCCAATACTTGGTTTAAAATTAGACAGTTGTCAAATAAATTATTTACGAACTAACAAATAATGTTGCTTTCTTGGGTAGTTGACGCGTGAGATGGATGCTGTAACCTAATTTCTTGTGCAGCTACATAATTTCCTCAAGATTACTTCTGCTCATTAGGCTGCGAGTAAATATCAATAATTGCAGAGAGACTCGATACATTAGAATTCGTCCTGTAGAAAAATGCAGTGCAGTGCAGTGCAGTGTTAGCCTTTGACTAGTTTTTACAGCATTTCCGAAACGGCCATGAGTGGTCTATAGCTATCCTATAAATGTCAACAGTATTTAGTATTAAATGCAAATGTTCATAGTTCATTATTTGAGAGTGTCTAACTTTATGTATGCTCATTCCAGGTACTGCTTTGGAAGTTTTATAAATTTGCTAGCGTTTTGGTCGAATTATCATCATGGTGTCTCCTTATTTGAAGCTACGTTCGGGGTATGAAATACCGACTATTGGACTGGGAACATGGCTGGTAAGCTTTTGGTATACTATATTAGACGTTCGAACTACAGAGCACCAATTTATACCGACTTCAATTCGAGGTTAAGGAGGTATAATTAGAACATTATTTTTAAATACCTTCAATCGGTCCCGCATTATATCGTTTAAATACATACCCTTGAATCAACACACTCGTACATAACTTATATTTTTGGTTTGATTTGACTACTGTTAACAAGGATGCTAATAATTCACAATTCGTGACCCGGGAACAGAAATTAATACCAATTGGAATATTTTAACATTCGAACCAGAATCTGTATATAGAATCTCTATGAATACCTTTTGCGTGAGATATTCATGCGCGATAGTTTACAATGCTTCGGCGCGCGAAGACCATAAATATTCAATCTGGCCCCGAGATCAAGGAAGCTTGGAGTTCATTGCCTGAGTGCCGACGTGTACAATTAGATGTAAGGGTATGTCAAATTGTTAGCAGCATCTCAGGCCATATGGGCTTCACAAAGTGATTGGTATTGCGATTAGTCCATGTAACCGATAAATTGTTTCAGAGCAAGCAAGGCGAAGTTGGAAGAGCTGTTGAAAAAGCAATTGAGGTTGGATATCGGCATATCGATGGCGCTTGGATGTACCAAAATGAAACAGAAATAGGCGAAAGTCTGCAAAAAGCCTTCAAAAGCGGGAAATGCAAAAGAGAAGATGTATTTCTTACGAGCAAGGTAGGAACTTGATGAAAAATAGTGTACGCCGAAATACACTTATAACGAACATTCGCTTTGTGTTTGCTGAAATTTCTACCGTTTGAAATTTCGTCGCACAACAGATGAATTTCAACTCCGACTTTGGTGAATCGAAAAACGAAATAACGAAAAAAGGTCACAAAGGCCACTGAGAATTAGGGGAATTCCAATAACTGATCGATCGCCTTCTTGCGCGTGAAAATAAACAAATATAATAATATCGGTGAGACTTTTCACTTTACTAATGAGTTTTGATTCTTTTAGCTATGGGGAATGTTTCAAGAGCCAAAGGCAGTTAAAGGAGCTATGGAAGAAAGTCTCAGGTTCCTGCAAACAAGTTATTTGGATCTCTACATGATGCATCTTCCTTTCGGGCTTCCAGTAAGATTTTTTATTGTTTATGCAAATTCATTGGTTTCTTAGTACATTTACTTAACAATTAGTAGCAAGCATTTGATATTAAATTTGTCTTTTATGTTTCATAGCAATAACTTGACCAGTAATTGTAAATTTCTTTCATTCAACCAAAGCAAATTTTTCAGAACACAGGAGATCTATTTCCCATCGAAGGATCGGATGTCGACTACGTCGATACGTGGAAGGTATGTGCGTATAGTATACAGTATATACAACTACCATACCTAGAACCATTATATGTTCGCTGATGGACTTTCGTGAATTACTACTCCTGTTTTGAAGCAGTAGAGTAATGTATGGGATAACTTTTATTGACGATATATAGCATTAGGCAATATTATCGCAGCAACTTTTTTTCTGAGCGGAACTTTTGACAAGTAGAGGGAGACAAATTAGAGTTAACGCTGAATAAACGAGGTAACGAAAGTTGGACTGTCCGGTCGCCTGCTCATCCTAGCACAAACACATTGATTTGTATTGTCATCATTTCAGGCACTGGTGAATTTGCAGAAAGAAGGGTTAACACGTAGCGTTGGAGTTTGCAATTTCAATCTATTTCAACTAAAACGATTGATAAAAGAAACATCCATCGTACCAGACGTTATTCAGCTAGAATCGAATCCATACCTCACATCCGAGGACATGATTGATTTTTGTAAGGAGCAGGGTATACTTGTCACCGCTTACGCGACTTTTGGGAGCCCAACTCGACCATGGTAACTTGATTCGGTACTACGATTGGTTACTACTAGTCAATATTACCGACAATTGCTTTGTAGGGTGAAGCAGAACGACCCCGTATTGCTCGAAGATCCGGTATTGAAACGAATTGCGGTTAAACACGGGAAGAGTGTTGCGCATGTTGCACTGAGATTCCAATTACAACGAGGATTGATTGTGATTCCTAAAAGTGTGAAGCCTTCAAGAATCGAAAGTAATTTTCAGGTATAGTAGGTACCTGCATTTCCTATTTCTAAAGCAGGCAGTGACGTACATAGGATATGAAACGTACCCTGGCTCCGGGCGCCATTCAAGAGCGAACAGACTAAAATGACATGCCGGGTAATGATCACCGATAGGATGAATATTGAGACCAGCAGAAAATAAATTGTCATGGGTGGTGTAGAATAGGTGAGAGAATACTTGTCAGGAGGTACAAAGTTTCTTTCAGGCCTATTCCTCTTTTCATTACGTATCATCTTACCTGTCTAATGTGTTTATAGTCAGTTATACTGTACGGTACTCTGGGCTACTGGAAGGGCATGCACCCTAACCCGGAGGTTCAAAGGGGCGTGGACATTTCCTCTGATCCCAGAAAATTTTACATGTACATACAGTACATAATATGTTGTATGAAAAAAACTTTGTACTCTCTGATTCCTCTCGGAGGCCCTGACTGGCTCTACTCGGCTCCCGTCTCTTGGTACGATGTCCTCCTGCTACTCAGGAGCGGGCTATTGCATTATATAAACAAATATTCTTCTGAGCAGGTTTATGATTTCAAACTCTCCTCTGAAGAAATGAAAAAGATTTTCGCACTCAACAAAGACTGGAGAGCATTCGGATTGGAATGGTAGGCCAAAATATTGTACTCCTATTTACGTTATCCTTTGCAGCATTCCTCATACATGCAATTTTTTAGGTTTGGCACTACGAGCAAATATCAACCGTTCCAGCCTAACTACAGCGAAGACTAAGATATTTTTTCGCTGGCCAGAGCAGAATATGATTTTCGCCAAGCATACGGTATTTCACGGCGAGATAATCTTATCCAAAATATCACTCAACCGCTACATACTTTTTTTCGTTTGCCTTTTCTTGAAACTTAGGGCTTTTTCTAATTACCTAACAAGAACAAATGAAAAAATTAGTGGTTAGTTATTAGTGATTCTTTTATATACTCATTCTCTTTATTATAGTAGAACGCACGCAGCAGGAACGTTGATTGCTGCGTATCAGTCAGTCGTATGGTTTTTATTAGGAAGCGTGTTTGTTATGTGTTCAGATGTTCTTTGTTGTCAGTTCTGGTAGTTAAAGTTTGCTTACAGTTATTGTAGGTTTGTATATATTATTGATCCAAAGGAAATACCTGCATTTTACTATTATATCTCATAGTAATGTAGTAGTCGTAGTAGCAACTTCAACTGTTAGTTAACCAGTATCCTGTTACTATAACGATTTCACAACTATCATTTACATGAATGTAATTCGCTATAGCAAGCTTATATTGAAATTTAGTGTTAATTGCTGCAGGTTACATTATATTCCATGGGAACTTATGGCAGCTTAGTTAGTTGATCCTAATCTGAAACCAGACAGACTGTTGATGCTATTTTAGAATAAATTTCGTTTTTCAGATGATCCAGTAATAAAGTTAGAGTACTATCAGTGACAGGTTTCAGGAAGGGGCGGCTAAATTCAATAGTCATATATTGGGTAACATTGTCACTATCGCTACTCAGAATGTTGCGGGCTCGAACCTTACCAGAGCACTCTCCGTGTCTTTGAGCAAGACACAATTACCCGCTCACAGTCGACCCAGTTTTGCCAATAGGGTACCGGCAACCACGAGGTCACTACAGCAATGATAGTGGCCTCCAATTATGTTATACTAACTCCTTGATGCCATCATCATTCCGTCAGTGACCATAGGGTATACCATCACACAACCTCCCAAAAAACGTCTTGGGAGCCTGTATTCTGCAGAACGGAATCCTACATATTAAATAATGTTCTAATATGAGGACTCTCCTTTACATGAGTATCACATAAGAAGGAACGAGATGTGCGAGCGAATCAACGAAACGAGAGGCGCCAAGCGTAGGCAACAAATGAAAAATCTCTGGACAGACCAATGAATGCCATATTTGATAAGATGCAAAGGTATTTCTACTATTTAACAGAGTAAATGAAATGAACTGTATGTAAAATTTGAAACTATGTTTTTTTTAATATCACAGAGCGCCAGACACAGCGACTGCGAAAGAAGATCATCGGTGTTCATGAGACACAATGATGTTGAAGACAGAGGGCTCAGTTGAGTATTTTTTAATTATTATTTTTAAAAAAAGGGGGTTATTGATCAGTCTGATTACACTCTTCTATTAGGAAGAATTTTACTCTCATTATTCGTTTCCGTGGCTACGTTACAGACAAAGTTTTAGTTTTACGACGTCTTTAATTATAATTATCGGCATGCCACCTCGCGGTGAGTGTATTACGTATGTCCATTGACATTGGTAAAAAAACTAAATAGTACCTTAACTAGCTAGTGGTAAGTCAGAAAAACGGCATCAGGGCCTGTGACTTATCGGTAACAAATGAAGCTCCCTTCCCGCTTGCAGTATAGTTACTTTACGAGTCACTTCGACATAATTCGTGAAATCGACGATTTAAAATTGTTAGCACCGGATTAAAACGGCGTTCATTATCGGTAGCAAATCGAACAGATTACTGCTCCATTAATTCTTTAAGTAATAACGTAACAGATGACATTTATGTTTAATGTATTGGCCGATAAAGTTCTTTTATTGGCTACGCATTGTGATTATGACGGCGAGAATAGCCGAGGGCCCTGGCTGCGAATGATATAAAAGTTTTAACGAATGCACTGTAGCTCGCTGACAATAGTTGGTTTCATGCCACAGTACTTCAGTATAAGTTGAAGTATTTACAATCACCGGCGTTTTGCAGCTCATGGAACCATTGAACCCGAGCATTTTGAATACGTTCCGCTCACTCATTTCTGGTTAGAGCAATGTATTCGTTAGTAATGGTTTTGCTATAGGCTGTGTTTACTAGACAGTGGCTCCGCGGTAGCCTAGTACTAGAAAATGACTAACATAACATGTTGACAACGTAGGTACAGTCAGGACATAATACAATATAGAATGAACAGGCTCTCCATATCCTTTCAGTGAAGCTCTAATACAACATTACAATGCTGGTCGAATGTATTGTGGCTGTAGAGACTGCAGCTCGCATTTGAGGCGCATTTACTCGAATTAGCATTTAGAACTTGCGAATCTACTAAATGCTGTTTGCCTTTCGTACCGTTGTTGTAGATAAAGAAGAATATTTCTGGTACGTACGTACGGTATCTCCGGAGTTGTTGTTTTGATATTGCAATGAGTCAGTCAGTACCTGCCAGTCTAAGATCTCCTACTTTAAATTTTAATTCTAAACCCAGGGTGACTGAGTCTATTTTGAGTTAGTAATGTTGTTTATAGACATTGTACACATGTGAACAGCGAAAAACGATGGATTTAGGTAAGAATGGACAGCTAGATTTACTGCCTCCTACCATACTCGAGATAAAATACAATTCGTATTTGAAATTGTAAATGTTCATCTTGTAAAGCAAGAGTAATTACCAACAGTTAAATTCAGTGTAAACAAACAGCCACATAGAATAGAATTCAGCCAGACACGATCAATGATGGATTGCTGCCAGAATTAAGCATTCAATGCATTATTAAATGTTTTCTTAACACAAATAATATGTTCTGGTCTAAACGCATCAGCCGTTGTATTCATTGTATGACGATCGATCTTCACAGCATAAAACCGATATGCAAATACTTCTCCACCTACTGTGTAAAGTTGGCAAGGATTGTTTAAGTGAGTTAGTGTGGTTTTAGTAAGTTTTGTAGTAAGCAAGAAGCGCTAAAGCAGAAATGCTGTGTTGTAGCTGACAGCTTGCTTATACCAAATGTATATAAATATTTGAATCTAGAATTTTGCGACGGAAGTGCCAATCGGGCGACGGGCTTTTAAAACTCGCAAAATTTGAATCAATCAACGTTTGTGAATTTCCGCTTTTAACATTGCTCAGGCTTAAGGACTTTCAAAGCTGTAGAGCTTGAAGGTTTTGTGCTGGTAATAGATATAGCGAGGTTTGTATTTGCACCCGGTACATGTTGGCAACAGCCATTATTGTCAGTCGCTGCATTTTAGGCCACTCGCAAATGCAATACAATATGGGTGCGAAATACAAACATTGTAAAAAACTTTGACTACCTCCCTAATGTTTTAAAACTACTACGGTATTACTGTCTAGTGCTGTGTTTTAAGGGAATGTATTGGTGGCGTATTGTTAAACGGGTTCTCAGTAAATGAGACTGACAGTGTGCTAATAACTTCCTAACTTTTATACCGAAGCGGATATCCAGCATAACATAAGTATATGATGGACTGTAAATCCTTTGGGCATAAGTGATAGTAAGTTTATTTGGTTGACTACCCTGCACATGGTGTTCAAATTAGCCTATAGTATGTATGAGTTTTAATATTTAAAGACGTCAAGCGATCGTATGAAGTGTTATTGTACACTAGAACTGTAATGAAGATGGAATTCGGACTACAGTGCTTTTAAATGTGTATGTAGTGTGTATTTGTATTCTATGCATACAGTATAAAATATTTTGATAAGTTTCCAGTTACTGCTTTGCCACACAGTAGTTATCGTATTTGAATATCAAGACCGCAGACACTCAAAAAAATTCGTATCACCTGGTGTCTAGTGGTAATCTTGCCTAGCACAGCGAGTCAGTAAACAGAAAGAAACATGTTGAAGAAATCCAACAATTTTAGGTAAGTGGTTTTTTTCAAGGAGTGGAACTGCGGTATAGTTGGGTGAAGTTAACGATTTTTTGTGTGTTCTTTGCATGTGTGCAAATTTGCAAAGTGTATGCACAAATTTGTATTTTATGTCTACCAAGTATAGCCGTAACAGCAATATAACTACTGTATTGTACTCCGCTAATGGACAATTAATTGTTTCATCGGACAGATGTAGGACTCCCTTTGTAACATTATAATACTTTGCATCCTCCCGCCCATAATTTCGTTTTGGTTCCAATTTACGTATTTAAATAGCTAGCTTCTACATAATATGAAATATTAATTCGCGATTTTCAGACAGTGCAAGGGAAAAAGCCTAACTGTTTCTTGTCTGTTCGTGATTGGCCTGGCGCTAGGCGCTAGATAAATTACCTCCATAAGCTCTATTTCATCCTTGTTCATTGAATATGTATAGCTTTCCAATCAATTAGTTGGTAATCCCAACCTCGTTGAGTTGACGGTGCTTTCATATATTGTAATGTTACTTTAAACTTGTGTGTTTCAGGATATTTGAAAACAGAAAGAATGAACTTCTCTGTCTTTTACTTGGATACCTCATAACACTAACTTCTTTCGATCTCGTGAAAATCCTCGGGGTTTTTTTTATTCAGCTTCAGCACAATTTTAATGCATCAGCCTCGGAAGTGTCTTTTACCATCGGCTTGTCAAGTGCAATGGTATTTTTAGGAGGTAACGAACTCGTTGTTGTTTTCTACGTTATCACGTTACATTTATCTACAGAAGACTATGACCTACCATCCTGTATTAGAACAGAAGTTACCTGACTCGATTCTCTGATTGCGAATTTCATATTCCTAATGCATAGATAGCTATGATTATCATAGGGATTTTGCCACATTGAATATTTTCATATCCATTTTATCTGTGGATATTGCCTACAGGTCCATTCTACGGAGCAGTGTTGAACAAGTTTGGGATTCGAATAACCTTCGCAATTTCCGGTTTGCTCATGTTCTTGGGATTTTCTGCAAATTTCTTCGCCTTTTCGTTACTGTACGTTCGACTTTCAATGGGCTTAGTGGCCGGTAAGTATATTCAGTAGCACGTTTATACCTCTATAAGAATCCTTACTTGTTATATTTGAGCTACAGGTACGGGGACTGTAACCCTTCGTATTCAATGAATTCGTATGCATAATCTAGAATTGAATGCTTTATGGTAATGTTATTCTTAGTGTATGTAAAGTTCGCACGACAGATTGCGCGCACTGTTGAGAAAAGGCCCATAAATATTCAAATATAAGTGATTCTTTGATTGCGTGTCTTATACTGACTCATGTCTTGCTGCCGTCCCATATTTTACTCCTTTGTGTAAAGCCCTAACCGCCATTGATCTCACGACACTAGTTTTGAGAGTCACAAATCCACATAGTGGAAAATAATTATTGATAAAATAACGAATTTGCTATACAATTTATTGACCTCCATTCCAGGATTAGGAGCAGGATTGTCAAATGTTGCCATATTAACTTTGATGGGACGCGCATTCCATACAAATAGGCCTATCGCGAACGCTGCTACCTCAATGGGTGGATCTACAGCGACGGCCTTAGGCGGACCTGTGGTACAGCTATGTATTAGTTTGTTTACATGGCATGGGGCACTTCTGCTGCTTGGAGCCTTTTGCCTCAATGTTATTGTCTTCGGGTTCTTGGTAGCGCCTAGATATCAAGCCATTATGGACAAAAGGCGGAGAGCTTCAGTTATAAAGACCACTGATAAGAAGAAACAAACGGGCAACGAACGAAGAATAGAAATGGTACATAAATCAGACGACAGGCTGATTCCATTGGTAGTTGAAAACGATTCTACGTTGGACACAGAAAACCTTCAAAATCCGGAAGATAACCTCATAAAAGAATATTCAGTTTCAAAAAACTCTTCTAGAACGAGTGCGAGACGGCAATCTAGAAGAAAATCTATCGCAGCACTCACGTTTTCGGTTGAATCCTTGTTCGATATAAGTCTTTTACGCGACCCCTTCTTCATCTGCTATTGCATGTCTTGTGGGTTCAGCGTCTGTGCAAGGATGCTTTCGGGCCTTTATATGGTTCGTTACGCACAATCACTCGGCATCGGTGATTCTCAATCTGCTGAAATGCTTAGTGTTTGCGAAATAGCTTCGTGTGTCACTGCTGTGCTTTTGGCCATGTTGACGAGCGTCAAACGCAAACCAGGTAAAGATTTATTTTGAACTTTGCCGAAGAGATATGATCGTGTCTTAAAACTTAGCGAAACGAAGTAGTTGGATTAGGAACAAACAATTTTCTGCTGAATATATTCCAAGCTTGTTATACATTTTAGTAGTATTCAATAATAACTAATATAAGCGGTCCGATTTAACGAGAATTAAACCTTTTTTAGCAATTAAAAGCTAAAAAGTTTTCCGCGTGTCTCGTGTGGTCATCAATCAGTCCTGAATGAGTGTTTACAACGGTGCACAAGTGTATAATTGGTATGGGCCGTCTTAACAATCTATGTCCCCTATGGGAATCACTCACTGCAATGTACCCCAAAGGCGAGTGGGTGTTTGTGGGTAATCTGATCGATTTAAATACAGTATTGTATAACGCCTCCTTTCCTACCCCTTTCTCAGATAACGGCAAACATGGGATTCGGTACTGCCTGGTGCGGGTCTTGACGGCTGTTCGGCGTTCGTACATACTCGGCATCTTTCAACTTGCAATGACATGTGTCATACTGTTTCCGACTGTAGTGAAAGGGACTACTGCGTTTGTTGCGTACGCCGCGATGCTTGGTATATGTTACGGTATGTATTTTTCTGTTTATCAAACTGCAATTTTGCCTTGCAGAAAAAACTCTCACACAGTATATAAATATCACTGAACATTTTGTGGGGGTACGTATGTATATATGTATGTGTTTATATATGTGTGTAAGTAGTTTGAGAGTCAACCATAAAACATCCGACATACTGTAGTTTGGGGTAACTCATCATGGGGGATGAACACGGGCAAGGAGGCAATGAACTGACCTTAGGCATGTGAATTTTAAGGGGTTCATACAATCAAAAGTTGTTCAGCATAGTGTATTAAGGACGTTATGGTTTGGTGAGATCTAACTTCAGGGATTGCCCATTTTGAGGCCACGATGTACAATCACACTTTTTGAATCAGGGGCGGATACAAGTCTGACAGTTATAAACAGTTCAGTTCAAGTTCAAGTGAACTCAAGTTCCGAACCTATTTTTCATTAATTCGTTTCAAATCGGGACTGAGAATGCCTTATCTGATGTCCAGTTCCGCTTAACGATTCACGAATATTGAGCAGTTCTTCGATTTTAGGTTGAATGACATGTATGACACTAACTAAGCATTCGTGAAACTCATTCTTACATCCATTCTGTACAATTCATTCCTTCATTTTTTTGCTACATCAGGAGCAGTCAGTCCAATGGTCAACGTGGTACTGGCAGATATGTTCGGGACAGAAAAGCTGGCTGGTGCTCTTGGATACAGATCTTTGGCCTCCGGTACTTTGATACTCTCTTTACCTCCACTCATAGGACATTTAATTGACAAGGATGACAATTACGAAATTGCGCAGTATGCAACCAGTATACTATCGTGCCTTTCTGGCCTTCTAACTATTTTTACACAAATTGCTCTTCTGCGGAGAGAGAGGGGCGCTGCGGTGCCAACTTGACGAAGCCTTTACAGCGCACGTAATTATTTTCCTAGTTTAATGGAGGAATAGCAATCACCTTAAGCCTCTGCCAAGTTACCTATTTACCTAGATCGAGGTGCCAACTTGACGAAGCCTTTACAGCGAACCTAATTATTTTCCTAATTAAATGGAGGAATAGTAATCACCTTAAGCATCTGCCAAGTTACCTAGATCGAAAATATATGAATTCAACCTTGATTTTTTGTAGTCACTACAAATATACCACATGAACCTCACACCTCGTGGTTCCATCTACCTACATAAAAAGTTGCCAAAATTATTTGCTTTGGAAGTTTGAGTTTGCATATCCGCCTTTGTTTGTTAAGCTCCAACGATTTATATCTATCCGAAAAACAACCGTGTTGTGAAGTAATGGGAGTTCTTCCGATGACTTAGTATTTGTTAATTTGGCGTTTGTTACGCGGCAACCGCAAGATGACAGTATTATATAATTGCTTATAATTGTTTGCTATTATAATTACTATAATCGTAATTAATCAGCTGCAAGTAGAAAATACAACAGAAATTACCTCGCTATTTGATCTGATGTTGCAATGAGAAAGTCGCAAATGAAAACTTTGTTAGGAATTCATGTCTACAAACCCCACCACATCTTGAGTTCATCGACTTTGCTGGAGTCCTATTGAACTACAGAGACTCGATAATAATAACGAATTGACTTTCGATGTTTTATAATATACTCCTAACCAATGGCGTCCTCGGGAGCTTATTCAGTGAGGTAATATAATTCTACTTCCTATAATACTACCAGCATTATATATTCCTCAAAATTATCGTAACACTCGTATGGTGTTTTAAGAAATATTCGAAATCAGGTCAATCATACATTTTGAGGTAAGAAATATGGGTATTTGAAACCAATCTTAAAGCCAATATTTATTACTACAATAGTGCTTCGATATACTCCCATTACTGTATCTCAAATAGAAAGCTACAGAACGATTGGTGTGAAAAGTATTCCCGCATACTGTGTTCCGAGTCGCCACTAATTGTCGCTAAAGAATAACATAAATTTTGCAGTCATTACATAGTCTGTAGATCTACCATAGTCGACAAAAAGATCTCGTTCAGTGGAGTAATTTATTGCATTTTTTTATTTGCTAGATATTAGCATCCTGTTTTTTTTTATATCTATTTTTGATGAATACAGTCTTTTTTAAATGCCATATGGATCTTTTCATGCAGATATTTTTTAACAGCATCACGCACTCGGAGCATGGGTGGTTATAAGGACTCGTGGAAATGGCTTCATGGTTGAGTAACCTCGTGTAAAACATAGAGCACAGATGCCATTCATAATAATAAACTACATAGAAATCGTAGAGAGTTACGGAAAAAAGAGGAATGGTAAATAAACATAAAGGAGATCGCCATTTTCCGTTAGCGGTGTGGCATTCCGTCCTTCCCGCGATAACCTTACGATTCAGGACATTTGCGCACGTCTATATAGTAGTAGAGCTAGTAGTAGTCCTTTTGTTATATAACGTTTTCGGTCTGATCGCTCAACGCTACGTAACTCGCGGTTTCAGTTTTAGCATATCTTGTACTTTTACAACTGTAAATGTTCTGAAAGCTCTAACGCAGCTGTAAATCTTAATGAGTTAAGGATATTTTTTCATTGAGAAGATCGTAGATGGCATTGTTTTATCCGGCGGCAGAAAAGAAAGAAAACCTGGATTCTTCGAGTTTAACCTGCAGTGACTCTGCCTTCAACCGCGATACGTTATTTGTCATGCAGAGTAGTATCGAAGTTCAGAACAGTTTTCAGGGAGACCAAAATATTCAAAATTCCAAATATTCTGAATTGTTGCAGTGGTTTCAATTACGTAGTGTCGTGTTTGGAAAATTTCCATAGTAAACAATTGTTGTTGAACCGTATGTACTTATCAGTCAATTGTGTTTCAACTCCTTTTCGGAAGAACAATGTTAGTTTCGCATGAAGGTTTTTGAAGATATGTAAGAGCAATATTTTCAGGTATCATATATATCATAGTAGGTAAGGTAAGGATCGGTTAGATTTGGGCAAGAGGCAGGATTAAGGTTAACTAGCCCCTACCCAAACCGGCAGCATACCTAGCCTATCTTGAGCTCACCCAACGTACTACGGAATTAGTACTATTGCTATGAGCAGATTTTGCCAGTGAGGTTAGAATTGGTGGTTCGCTTTATTATAAGTTTGTAATTCAAATGCATGACTGGATTTATGGTTGAGCTGAGACTTTCTCTCTGATGAGACACCGCAAAATTACATTCCCAAATACCTATCGTCGTAGCTACCCATCCCCATATAGTTCTGTGATTTCCAATTAGATTCTGGGGTAATCTTGTGTCAACACATAACAGATTATACTTTCCTTTTCAGTATTCCTCATTCCAGCATATTTTGCATATTGTATCTATCTATCTATCTATCTATCTATCTCAACTGGAAATCTGAAGATGGAGTTGAATCTGACACATGCAGTAATATTTTCTGAAAACTTGCGGTAAAATTTTTACAATGAGTAATAATATAACTTCCCGCTCTGCGTAATATGTATGAGGATTTTTATTTGTCAGTAGTAATTTTTTTATTTCCTTCACAGGCAAAAGTTTCTGCGCTCGAAGCCGCCGATGATGCGAAGTAGAAGGCAACTTTTTCGGAGCTACCCAAACACGATTGTTGGATGCGAAATCGTCAACTGGATTTTGAAAGAGATTTCGACCGATGAATCCCAGCATGGTAAGTGAGAAGTTCATTGTTCCAGTTATGTTTTTATTTTTAAAATATTAGAAAAACCATTCTTTTGCGCTGGTAAATTTAGCTCTAGTGTTTAAAGCATTGTATATCATGTATTGATACCAGAGTCTAGACCTGTAGCTCTTGACCTTTTTTGGCTTATTAGTCCCTTCCACCAACTGCTAGAATGTTATTCCCCCTTTCCAAGATTGTATGACTCAGAAGGTGCCTTCAAAATAATATGCAAGCCCTCTGACCACTGAAGAATGCTTATTACCAATGCAGGCATGAGTCACATTTCCTTTGAACAGTTTAAATGTACTAATTGAAATGCTGAAATTCCCCCTTGTATAACCGATATAGACACAGCAAATTGACTAGTGGTCATAAATATCGCTTATATTCAAGCATGGGTGTTTTCAGCTATTAGGCATAGTCCAGCTTTTCATGTAAATAGTAAGAATGAATTATGCCTCAGATTGAATTGAAAACGACAATTCTTTGAGAAGGTAGTTAAGGTAAGGTAAGGTAAAATATTTTAATATAGCTCTGTGCTGGCTTTACACAATTAATTTCCCTTCGTCATGAAGTCTTGAAAGACTATTTATAAAAATCAAGTCATGTTGCAATGCAATAGTGAAAAATGCTGTCACATCTTTTATTGTCACATGTTGGTTACTCACTGTAGTTCCCGCTGGGAATATTGCAATTGGTAATGAACTTTGTACCGTAGTATTTCTCTGATACAAACTTTCTAGCACATACACACAGTGGGAAATGCTATAACATTATTCACAATAAGTGGGAATTTGGTATTTATGGTTGAATTATTCCATCAACTGTTCCTGTTCCAAACATATAAAAATTTTATTTTGCACTTTGCAGAAAGTAATAACAACGAAGAATGTGATAAAATGAATGAAAAGTCGGAAATCATCACTGAAAACATGGGGATCAACTTGGAAACTGTTTCTCGTGCATTGCAGAATCTAGTTGAATTTGGAATCTTGCACAGCAGTGAGTGAACATCTAATTAATTGATTTTTATGTTTGCAAATTCCGTATTCGGTCTGTTTTTATCAAGCTTTTCGGGCAAAGTAATGGTTTGATAGTGTAATATCACGGTTATTTTTATTTTTGCTAAAAGATTTTGTGTGTTATTTACAGTACAAGGTGAATGCCCTTTCAAAGCTGACAGCACATTTTACCGCTTTACTACAGACGACAGTGCCTGCTCTGGAGTTGTGGAAGCACTTGCGAAAGGTTTCAGACTACATGAAAGGTAAATGAGACTATGATGGTGAACAAATTGAATTTAATCTAATGCTGGTAAATTCACGTATTAGAATCACTTTAATACCAATATTGATAATAATACTCCGTATTTCAATTAATAATGTGTTTAAAAGTGGGCAGAATTTGGATATTATATTATTCAATCATTACATATCATTTTTCAGTATAAACACGGCATCCTTTCTTTGCAATCTTCTTTATTGAGAATCATATGCCGTCTATGCAAAAATATCAAAATAAAATTAGCATTAATTATTAATTGACTTGCACTTATTTCGTTTGTCTTATCTGTGGAACCCCAATGTGGCCTTGAATTAATGGCCCTTATACTAAAAAGTTTTGAGACCACTAGAATGTACATTAACATGCACAAAACTTGAATATCATTTACTGTAGCATAACATCTTTGACTTTCATGGGGAAGTTCGCATTCATTTTACCTTACTGTAATACTGTTTGATAGAAAGTAAGAATACTGTAGTATTGTCGCTTATCTGTCAACTTTACCATTTCTCTTAAAGATCATCTAAATGTTATACCACAAAGGATATATGGTGCTTATCCAGATTTTTTTCTTATAGCACCCTTTGTCCAAACTGCTCTCTCCTGCAATGTGTATGTGAATATGGTGAATTGATATCGGACAAGTGCATGCGTGGCGGCGATCTCATCCATTGGGTTATCGAACATGACTTGGCTTCTCATCAGGAGGATGCGAAAAGAGTTTGTCAGTTGATGCACGATCACGGAATACTTAAACCAGGTACGATATTTACTTGTTTGGTTATTCGCTAGCAATTGATGATGGAGAAAGGTTTGTGTCAATTTGAGCTGTGTAAACTAAAAGGCGTTACAGAGTATTGGGGTGCTCGCGGAGTCAGCATTACAGGTATTTACTTTAGTGATAAGTGTGTCAAGGTAGGCCATAGTAGTTCTATCAAGCTAGTACTAGTGTTACTGCAATAAGAGCTTGGAATCTCTAACGGTCATGTTTTTTATACTAAAATATAATTATCCAAGTTAATTCAAGTCATTCGGATTCCATTCCCGCCTCTACTTTGTTCACTACAAAAAAAAGCAAACATTATTTACAAAACACACCAATACACCCTTTAAATGGAAATGGTTTGAACAATAATTTTACGCGATATCATGTATTTTTTCCAATGAAATTTTTGTATCTTACAATCGACAAACATCTACGGTTTTATCGCGCATTAAAGATTTCATTTGAGAAATTTAACTGTGATACTTAAAGCAAATAAATGCCCCATGGAAGTATGGACGGAAAACTCACCCATGGATCTATCGAAAGGGCCGGTGAGTACAGATCGAGAACAGCGATCCTCCACATTCAAGTAAGGATTTCTCCCTAGTAGACCCAGACTCCTAATTCATTTACCTTATTTTGGTAGTACCCTGCATCCTAACTTCATTGATCGATTCCTCAATGGCAATAGTTTGCATTTTACCTTATTGCATAGGTTTTTTCCTTGATATTTTGCATTGGAAGATATGAAGTAAAGTAATATTGAGTCTGGTTAGTACTGATGATGGAAAAATGAATATCCTGGTAGTATCAGTCCTCTAATTAGAATCTTTACTCTTTTACATGGTATATTCAGAATCTATTAATATATATAGATAGTTTGTTAAAAAGCTTTTATTTATGATATCATTTATTCCATGAATTATATGGAGATTTTCTAGATAGGTAGTCACGTTGTGAGTTTTACAAGCCAGATGAATATATTAGCTCAGATTAGACGTTTTTTTTTAGTTGTTATGTCAGCAATTTCTTGCAGTTCTCTTATTGACTTGTGATAGGTCCGGTTGACTATCATAATTTCATGGCATTCACTTCATCACACATTACATCGTGGGTTTCTGTTTGCACTGAGTTCGTAACCTGCGTCAGAATTATCTTTGGTATGTTTAGGATCCTGTTAATGATCTGCTGTAACTTGTAAAACAGTGATTTCATTTATGTATTGTGGTTCTCATAAAACGGTCACCGATTTCTTTGTTGTGATGCGTATTAGATGGACTTTGGTAAAATCCGTGTAAGCTACCATATACTTTGATATTTATTTACTGACTCATATGCGAGTGTCATTAACTTCTTTTCAAGCTTAGTAATGTTGACTGGTACAATGATGATTGAACATTTAATAATTACGTAATAACGTGTTTATTTAATAAATCCGAGCTTAATTGAAAGTATTTAATTATTCGTTATTACATTGTTATCGAAACCTTTCCACGACCTCGTGTGCATTGCACAGTATGTTAAGAATAATATTTTAGTTATCACTGCGTTGTAATATAATTTATACCAATTTCTGGTTGAAAACTTGCCAAATTATCGACAAGCTAAACTATTTAAATATATTTTCGTCTCTGTGTTTTTTTGTTATCAAACGACCTTTGACCTGTTTTTTTCGTAAATTCATGATTGCGCTTCTGACTCTTCCAAACAAGTTTATCATTCTTTACCGCCCATAAACGTCCGACAATTAAACACTCCTGTTGTAATTGTGCCAAGCTCTCTCTGTTACAACAAATAAAGGGCAATAAAATAAGTCAGATTTTTAAAAGCTAATTTACTACTTACCGAATTGAGTGCGACTTACTGCATAACATGTTGATGGAAAGTGTGTTAAATGACATTCAAGTGATTTGATAATGTCAGTTGCTGACAAGGTGAACGTCTTTTCTTGAAATAACCTTTCTTTAACATTTATGACTGACTTGGTCAAAGAGTACATCCTAACTTGTGTGTTGTGTTGTATCGATAATAGCGCTGAGTACTAGTACTTGGGAATATGCTGTAACTGAGCATTACTTCGAGAACACTCTATTATAATTATAGTTAACTTTAATTCAGGTATTAAACTTGGGAATCAAATTTAATTCCTAACGAGAATCTCTCAAGCGTATCCTTCTTCCGATAAACTGCACGTGTACATGTGTCAATATGGAAAGAGTATGATGGTAAAGTGCTACAAAATCATGCGTGTAAAATTCCAATCATATGTGGAAAATGACTCAATGTCCATATAGGAAAGCATGCATTTCCTCCAGTACATTGTTTAGTAGGAACCATATGTTTTTGACACTCCCTGTCCGCATCGTTGCAATGTATCAACTGATTAAACACGATCAGAGAGCATCTCGTCCGTCACCTCTTATCACACCTGTCTCTGTTGTAGTCTGCGTGTTCGATTACCGCAACCAGCGTCGTCTTGATTATTTGTGGTTTCATGTCTCGTGGTTAGGACTTCTCGCACATGATAATAATGCGGAAAGTCATAGCCCAATGGTGGTATAATTACGTATAGTAATTGTAAATAGTTCGGTAGTCAGTAGATTTCAATTTTCACCTTCTGGGTTCTGAGTCATCAATCGTATTCATTTGTTTGTTGGATGTAAGCAATGTGTGCAAAACTAAGGCATTCGAGATTATATTACATTAAATTATAAGCAGGGTTACCATCTGCCTAGACCGAAAAACAAGCATGTTCGAAAAACATCTTCTACAAAAAAAGGAACAAAAATCTTTGAAAAGTCGTTTTGTTTAAGCGAAACAGATCAAAAGACCCATATAATATTTTTCATCAAATAAAATCTGCTTCAGCATTCCTCGTCATTGGAAATCAACTCTTGCATCTCATAAATTTCGGGAACCGAAAAGAGGCATACAGATAGTTTCTAACCAACATATTTCTAACTAACCCCCACCCCCCACAATTTTCTTGACGTGGACTCGGCTATTTTCACACCACGAGTCGGATATTAATTGGACTTTCGTCCTTTCGATCGGAATGATTGATTTATGCTTCTGTTTAAACTGGGCAGTGTTGTCATATTCACCAGCCACCGTTTTGTAATTAATTATTTTACCTGTTCGTGGCATGACCATATGCGGATGACTGACGTTAATGGGCGTAAATCGACTGACGCATTTTCTAATTCGTGTTTTCTCTTCACGAAGCTTGAAGTAATCTTTTAAATTTAGAGAGCAGTACGCAGACGTGACCTCATTTGCGTAAGTTGTTCAAAATGGAGTGTTCACGCTACACGTCTTACCAATGACTAAAATTCCTTCGTGAAAATGTGCTCTGTTTTCCGTTTGTAATGCAATTATTAAGAATTTTAAACGCGTTTATCGATTTGCAAGAATCCCAATACAGGGAAAAAATAATGTGCTTTATTACGAGAAAAGATGTTAAGAAATTGAATTCCTCCTGAAAATAAACTCGCTAATTAAAAATTCTCGTAAGATAGAAAAATACAAATGGAATGTTTTCTTTCCTCTCGGGTTTGCTTTTAACGATAAAGCTCTTAAAGGCTAAATTCACATAATTTGACCGCTAGCGTTCCGTATTGGAATTTCATCCCCTGCCAACCCGTAGGGAGCCCAACCCAACACGTATTAGGTAGTTTACAGATGCTTTTTGGTGATTTTAGTTGACCTTAAAACTCTGGATACTATTGTGCAAAATAAAATATTGAGAAAATCGACTTTCTTCAACTGAATTTGCTATCAATAAAACAACCGTGTTAGTAAAAAGTCTGTATTACTTAAATCCGTCGAAATCTTGATATTCCTACTCGATTATGATGATGGCTTTTTACCACGCTTTTCCGCTATAAGACTGCAAAACTGTATTAGTTCCTTGTGTATACGTAAATTTTTCAAAATTGTTGTAGTTGTCATAACAAGCTTCTGATGACTATGACGTTGGTTATTCCAAATATCATGAGTTTAAATATGATTCATATCCTGCTTATTAAAGGATAGCAAAGTGCTTTTCAACGGCAACACACAAACTTTTCGGAAACATATTTGCAGTGTGTATTGCTAATGAAACCAACATTTTCATAAACTCCATATTTGTTTAACTGAAGCCGGAGAGAGTCCTTTAAAGGCATAGAAATGGCTATATTGTTTACTATTTATGACGTGACCTCGGTTAATACGGGATATGATAATAATGAACTGATAATCCGTAGTAAGGCCTTGAAACCATGGTTAAGGGTTTACTTGTGTGTTATTGCAATTTAGTCGTTAATTATCCCCTACTGATATACCACGAATGAATTGTTTCACTCGTACATTCGCTTCTTTAATCGAATCCCTCGAATATCACCGTCAGTTCAACATTCGTAGTGATTTGAATCAATGGGTTTACACGTACAATGGAATACTTTGTATTTACAGCGATAGGAATGAATTGCTATTTCTTAAATATGAATATTAACGTGATAATGTAGTAATAATGTAATAAGGTTTATTGTAATATAATATCTTGGTACTTTTCGAATAAACTGTAAGGAGTAGTAACGAAAGTTATAAATATGATTTCATATTCTTTGCTCTGAATTTCGATTCGAAGGTATACAGTGAGTACACTTAACTTCATTCAGGGTAAGGTACGAGCCTATAAACGGCTTACTTTGCTATGCAGTAGCCGGCAAATTATTTTAACTGCGTGAAAGCATCTACAAAGAGCACCGCGATTCGTTACGTTGTACTTATGATTTATTACTGCCATTAACTATCCATTGTAATTTACTATATAACCCTGAAGATACCGGTAGTTACCATGTCTCATGTTTCCTGTTTCCTATATTATATTGTTAACTATTGAGGCCCTATGTCAGGTCTATGCAACGCGTTTCCATTTGATTTGCATTCAATTCCAGTGTAGTGTTTATACTAAATGAATTCATATCCTTACGAACAATAGCCCACGCGCAGCTGTCAGGGTCAAATGTACCGTCCGAGTTCGTTCAGTCTTTTTTTTTATGTAACGCTATTCGTAGTATTGCCTGGGGCTTGTAATCTAATTCGGTACATACAAGACACGATAAAGCCATTATTTTGTATTGTGTTGACTGTCGTCAAGTTTCTGTGTACCTTCATTGACATGAGTTACGTGTACCGTCGTTTCCAGAACAAGTTTTTTTGCCCGCATTTGCGGACTACAGTAATATTACGTGTAAAATGTTTATCAGGATAATTTTTGACGAACAAATTACAATAGTTTACCCGGATATATCTCGTTTAAATTCGCAATTGTAATTGTAATTAATTTTGGGCTTCAACATCGATATTTTGCTTTTCTAAAATCGATATTTTGTTTATTTTAAAATTAGTAAGACACGAAATCCGGATTCAAAACTTTTCGAAACTCATTTTTCACTTGTTATCCTGATTTTATTTTCAATATACATAGTAACTTGACTAAAATACTGAAAAACAAACTCAGGCGTAAACGGCGGTTGTGTGGGTGGATTGTTTGACGAGTCTGGGTTATTTTTCACCGAATTTTGCTTTGCTCACGTCTAAGCTGTGCATGGTTCATGCACAACGTTATTATCGACGGGTAACACCTTCGACTTTAGTTGCTTAGTGTGCAGTTCATTGTTCAACAACTACCGTGACATTCTCTACTTTGAAATGTCAGCGATCAATCCCAAACTAAGTCAACAAAGTTATTTCTTACGTTTACTTTTTCCCCGACAACCGCACTTTGAGGTTTCGCCATATAACGACTTCAACCGATCACGTACGAGGTTGAAATTCGGAACAAATGTATGTTCAAAAAGTGCAAAGAAATTTTGCTAATGACAATGCCAAATGGTAGTTAGAAAAAAATGTATTGTTCACGGTAACAGTTGACAACCTGTTTGTTTCAAATTTCTATGCTCTACTATCGTATATTTATTGATCCATTCTATACAGAAATACCCAGTTTAACGTTGCTGAAAACATGACGCTATGCGAGTCAGCGGGGTCTATATTACATCAGTGTGTATGTGAGATAGATTCTTTGAGATTCTTCAAGCCTAGGATCTTGGTGATATAAGCATATACTTTTTTCCCGACATATTAAACTGTTAAAAAGTATATGAAAAGCAGAGTACATTCACTCCACATAAATTATTGAAGAAGGTAGGTGTGAAATTGGTCATTAAAACTATAAAATTGGTTCCGTTGTTTGATATTGACTTAAAACTGGTTATATTTTGCACTTTCCGACCTACGAGCGCTACAGCAAAACATCACAAATCGCAGTACCATTGTATTCCCATGGATCTTTCGGGGTATATAGCGACTACTTTAGGGATTCCTGCGATATATGTATATGTAGTGTATTTTATCAAACGAAGAGATATGTCTCCTATTTATATCTCTTAATAAATCTTCCTTATATTACCAACATGAAAGGGTATAATTATAATTAAAGAGCACTATTATCGTTAACCTGTACCCCACTACTAAAATATACGCCTCTTTGATCTCCTTTATAGTGATTCAATTTCGATATTGTGTATTCTGATGCAGCGTAATGATTAGGTATGAAACTTCTGGTGGCAAAATGATACCTCTTCCAAAACCTCACTTCCGATTGTAATAGATTATATGGAACCATGGATACAATCTAGTCGAGTCTTATGGACTAAACTGTGAATTGAAACTGAAAATACCATTATTACTTTCATTAGTAGTTGCTGTATCCCTGTATCCGTGCAGGATTTCAAGATTAACGTTAACGGATATCCACTTCGTTTAAGTCTAGACCAGGTGTCTTCCAACTACAGCCAACGGGTCCCAACTACTACTATATTTATATTGACATTCCCGATTACAAGGGAGGATGCTCCGTATATCTGAAACTCTGTTTAGGTAGGCTGCGTAGTCTGGAATAGTGCGCTCTCGTAGGTAAGGTATGAAGTGAACCACACGAGTTTATATTGGAACCCAATGCTTCATTTAACAACGAGATGAAATTTTGACAATGATAATTTCGACGCAATCTAGAACAGTTAATCACAATTCAGTTTTGATAACCAATTCCACATAATTTTCGTTAGGCCACGTATCACCATTCTCTGAAGCTTACATATATTCTCCTTTAGAATCTGTCTTCTTCCTCTCTCAGGTGTCATCCGAGATGGACGACAAATGCATATCGACGAATGGTTTATTTTCAATAAAAGCAAATGTTAGATGTAACCCGCGAAAATGTGTAAACTAAACTATGTGGTTCTTATACTAAAAAGTTCTATGGCCTCGGGTCTAGGTTTATAATAGCATTATGTAATCCTTTGTTTCTTTTTTCGCGATATACCAATTATTCAAAATTTAGCTTCATTTTTTACACTGCAGATGGGCAAATACTAAACGTATTGAATAAATGTGAATAATAATGAATAAATGTATAAAATTTACCGCAGAATTTACGGTAGTACATTTGGTCTGGTATGGTCTGGTATTTGGTCTTTAAATTCATTTTCCTTGGTTAACGATACTTCACAGTAATAAAAAATGTTGAGATGCCCCAACTATGCATTGGCTGTGAAGTGAACAAGCCACTTAGCATCACCGACTATCAACGGTATAAGAGGACAGCTAATTTGTTTGCATAGTGGGCCTATAATAGTTCCTGGAGTGCGTAGTTTTGCCTCTTACGAATTCTATGCAGTTATCATGGTTCAATAACGATGCCATCACGTGTACAGCAGTCGTCATGTTGTCCGCTAATTGCCAATTTGTGTAAATATAGTGTAGCCTACTATTAATAACAACGATACCAGTAATTATAAGACTAATAGAACATTGTAAAGTTTTTATCAGTCAAGTATTTATTCAGTGACATTGTTTGACGCACTAAGCGTATTTCTGTGGCGGGCAAGGTCGTTCGACATCCTGCGTAGATAATATTCGTATCGCGCATTCCGGAGAGTATGACGTTTAAAAATACAAATATCGAAAATATAAAACAGGAATTCAAATAGCTTAGAGCTAGAGATAGGTTTTCCATATATCTTTTAGAATGCTAATTATCTGTATCAACACATTTTTGCAAGAATTGAACGTGGGTGGTTGTATGGTGTATGGCAGTGGTCCCCAACGTGTCGGCCGCGACCCCAAGTGAGGTCACTGTAACAATTTAATGGGGTCACCTGTTAGTCCAAAATAAGGGAGGTATAACTTGCTGCTATTGTTGAAAATTAAAATTATTCGACCGAAGGGAGTTCTTAGTTTAGGCGGGGTGGATTTTGAAGCCGTCGTCGTACAAGGTAGGTAGGCGATGGTCGTACGTCTTTTTTGCGCCCATGTTAGGATGGGAAGACGCAATCAAGATGCGCGCGTTTCTCACGACGGGGTCGCGAGTAGTCACAGAATTCGACTTTTTTGAAAATTGGGGTCGCTTCAAAAAAAAATTAAGCCTGATAAGTAATTGTAAGGACTACCCTTCGATATTTAAGGTATGTTGTCAATAATTTTTATTTGCCGTATATTCCGTGTGAATGATAGTGGTGGTCTGGCAAGTTATCCAAGTTTTACGTGTCGCTTCAGTGTACTTCTTCCACGTAACTGTATTGACTTTGTAATCAAATACGGGTGGAGCAGAATTCGTACAATACTCAACCTGGTAGACATCTTTTATTCTCAGCTTCGTTCAAAACAAACTTCATTCACACGCATTCCCGCTTGTTTTTTTTCTTTTTTCGAAGTTGAATCAAACCGACTGATAGATAGCGCATTTGCCGCCTTAGAATGCTGAATCTTGGGAGAAAATAACGTTTTTATTGTATGTCGCTTGCTTTACAACTAGAAAAGGGCGGTGGTTAATTGTGAATCAAAGTACTGTAGATGAAATAACAGTTAATATAAATATAATTTATGCTCAAAGACCGTGCAAGCCAAGCCGACTGTTTAGATAAGATCTATATATATATTAATGGAACAGAATATATGTGTATTTGATATTAGCTACCCCACGCACTTCCGTAGAGGAGATTTCTGGTGTGTTGTCCTTTTGAATCGAATTGAACCTACGGGCTAACGCATTCGTAACCCCTGCTTAACGCAGTGCGCTTCAGATATTAAAAAATAAAGCTTGCTATCAACCTCAGTTCATGAAATCGATTCTTAGCAAAATAGTAAATAAAAAGTAAATACAAAGTCTTGCTCGATCAAATTGTATGGAATTTGTATTTATTGCTGCCCTGCATTCTAGCACTTTCAACGCCAAAGCGAGATATACTACTGTACGGTAGTCAGCAGGTCTTTACTAGTGTGTGTTGCTGATATTATTATTATAATGAGTGTACAAGTGTAGCTACCAATATATATCATTCCAGTTAAACTTGGTGAATAGTTGAAATAAAACGATTTCCAAAACATTTCAACTCGTCCCGCTATTTTTTCGGGTGAACCAACCATGTTAAGTTAATCAACTTGCCTTAGTGTTGTTCTTTTATGCATAACTTCACGGATAACTTCGGGTGAAACAATTATAAAAGTATAATTTTATGGGAATAAAATAAAACATTGTTAGAAGAAAACGTCATTTTACTTGAGTCGCAAGGTGACGACGGACTTTTAATATACTTGGTATAATGTTGTGTGGGTTTGATATCGATATCAATAATTCTTACATCAACATGACTATTCCACTATTCGTAGCGGGCTTGTGTCTCATCGTGGTCAGATGCATTAATTCCTAATGAGAAATGATATATCTGTCAGAACTTAGCTAAGCCAAGTCGGAAACCGACTGAATGATTGTCCACAATTTACTGCCAGCTCATTAGCTCATAATTTATCACCTTAACTAATAGAAAACATCATACAGCACTTTCAGTATTGCGCAAGGGGATAGAGTTAATTAATAGCTTACTATTTTGTGATTACTTTACCATCACCCTAGCTGTCACCCTAATAGAGACCTAACATTCTCAATAACGTCATATCTTGTTTTACAAATGACATCATGGGTTTTCTTCTAGCTGTAAGCGTTGTCTGTCGTAATGGCTTGAGTATGTATAATGCACTTTCCATATTGCTGAATTTTCCCTCATCCATTTATGACACGAATCCATGATATGCGGAAGGAATGACTGAAAATCACTACTCCCAACCCTATATCCGTCATTTATCCAGACTAGTTTTATTTATTTCCGACGTCTCTTCGCATATACGATATTATGTTCACGCCCTAGAAACGCCCCTCGCAGCTTATAGAATTTTTCAAAACCGTTACAAGGCCATTAAAGGTAATTATATATACACATAGTCGCGTCCGGGGAAGCTATTATGGTACTTACGTTCGGCGCTCGGTTAGTTTTATGCGTAGTTAAGCTGATCATCTATCCAGAAAATTGCTGCCCTCCAATTATCCGTCTGCATTTACTATGATAAACTTATATAAAAATGTTGGGGGTGGGTAAAAGGTGTGTCATTTCGGCACTCCTACAACGTGAACCCCGATAATCCGAGATTCTATCCTCATGCTTGTGAGAACTACCAGTAATCCGACATTTTCCCTATCCGTTAACTCACGCCTTGAATTTTATTGAAGAAAATTCTGAGCACTACACTATCTTTTATAATTTAACTTTTTTCAGATTTTAGTTTTTTGAGGATATGGCTATACGTCGTGTGTTTATAAGTGTAGCTCTAACTCGAAAAAGAACTAATCATTTACTTAAAAGTAATATCATCACATAAATCAGAGATGTCAGCTAGATTTTACTCTAGTCATAGTTGTAAAAACACGAGGAATTTTCGTCTCGACTCGACTCGACTCGAGTCACACCAGTAAAAATACTCTCCATTTGACCCCACCTCACTTGTGAGTCAGCGTTGGTGATCCCTCATCTTACTTCATTGAGCTACTATATGACCATCCTACTTAAGTACTTAAGGCCTTACTGTTGAACAGTGAGTGCTTTGTATCAAGTCTACCGTTGTAATTTCTTCTGCTTTGTTGTTGTGATCGTTAGGATGCGTCAATCGAAAGTAAACGAATTTGCCAACGGAATATATTTGGCGTTCGTGAAGGAATTTCGATTGCTTTCATTATTTATTGACTGGATTTTCGATCGTCTAGACTAGAGCTTTAATTTGTATTTCATCGACACAACTATACGGTTAGCAAATACAGCCAACGTCGCTCCAGAAATACCTTCCCATAAACTTGAAATTACTCGTTGTTCGCGTTGTTTTGAATAAACTTTGTACAGAAGTTGAATACACGTAATATTGGACAGTACACTTTTAGTGAGAATTTCATTGTGCCTTCAGAATTTATTTCGTGCTGGAGTGGATTTCCTACTTTTTACTGTGTATTCTTTTTGGTATTCTAAAATTTATTTTTCGATTAAAAGTTCACGCCCGGAACAGTATTTCTACATTGTACATTAGTATAGCAGGGAATCGAATAAAATCATTATATAGTGATGACAGAGGGAAAATGTTATAAAAATACGTTAAGTGCAATGCAAAAATTATTCCTTGATTTATCCATGTTACAATGACCGCTTAACGTGCCCTTTTTCACTCCTGGTGGGATATTGTACCATTAGTTCGGTTTAAGGTGGTTTTACCTACAAAGGCGCCTTCCAATAACCTATCGACGACATTGAGTGGGGAACTATTGTAGATTATTTCTTTGTCGTGAGATTTTTGCTATTTTTGGAAGCGATTGCGCTTTTTTTGAGAAATGTATTTATACGATATTGATTTGACGAGCAGGTTAATCAGACGAGAGCTCTTTACTAAAGATGATTCAGTAGTACTAACTTGATTATAAGTACGGTTTTTCTCCTGACTAAAAAAAATCCGTTTACTAGCCCTCTAGCGTCACATGACCTATGACATGTAATTGCAGTTCCTTAGTCATTAGTTGTAAAGTAATACATTGTTAAGTCGGCAATGACTTCATTTTTCTGTCCTACAGGGATGGAAATTTCTGTAGTCTTCGTGGAACGCGGTCTAAACCTTTTTCTCACCGCCCACTTTACCGATTTTTTGAACCTTGAAATAGTTTATCGCCCACGTTAATCTTAAAAGGTAAAATTGAATTAAAATTCTGGAAGGATAATAATGAAGTAAATTAAACCGGGATAGTTCATGCTGACATTCAAAATGATTCATTCGCGTTAAATTTTAACTGAAGGAAATTGCGGTTTTTGTTAAATATTTACATACATCCCGCCTAGAGTCTTGAAAGTGATGTTATAGTATTACGTAGACCATTACAACTCTTACTAATAGGGAAATCATTGATTTTTACTCTGCTATCCTAATTCCTCGCAACACACACCTCCCATACGCCCCCCTTGACGATACGTCCGTAGTGTCTCGTCACTCGTGGTATCAGCGCTGTTATGTGAATTTCAGTACCTGTATAGATTAATACGATACGACACACTAGAGAGCCGTAGGTTATATTTACATTCGACTGATGACTCTTGGTTACTAATCCTTCTCGAATCCCGGATAATTCTAGACCTTGCTTTCATCTCCAAAACAGAAATAGTTGGTGCTATTGATCCATCGCTTGCCGCATATATATAATTGTTTGCCGCAATAATATAGTGTTTTCTAATTAAAATTGAAAAGTTGTGCAATCAAAACTCCTCTATAATCGCTCCTAGAGTATGTGATAAAAGCTAACTCGGATTAACGAGCATTTGTTCCGCAAAGTGTCATCGTAAGAGAAAAGTATTTCCGAGAAAGAGTAATGTTACGATATCGATTTGACGAGTGCTTTTAACGGAAAACGATTTAATATTTCTAGCTTAGAGGTGAGCAAACTAAGTCACACGAGACTCTTTAAGAGGATAAAGCGCCTAGCGAGAATACAAAGAAACATAACATTAAATTCAATAATATTTTTTTGGTAAAAATAACTTATTCATGTATATTAGTTTTTTGTAGAATATTGCCTACCGGAGAATTTACAGATATTTATGTGGCCCCCATAAAAAAAGTTTGCACCTGCACCTAATGCGCTGTACTCACTGACTAAGGTGTGTTAACTGACGTCATATTCGGTAGTCATTTTCCGGACGAATAATTGACGAATAATTTTACATTCAAACAACAACCAATAACGCAATCCAATTAGTATATGATTTCATAAATCGAATTGGAGGGATGATTTACTAATTTGTACTCTGTTGAACCGGCAAAAGTTCTGCGATTCACATGCATATTTTTTCACTAACGAATTCCGATGCTCTTTACAACTCTTGTACCACGATTCAGTCATTTTAAAAACTATGTTAATGTAGACGTATTTTGTTTTTCCTTGCAAGCTATTTGAATTCCTGTTTTATTTCTTATTTTCTGCGAATCGGTTTTGGATTTTTTCTATTTGCACGAGAAAGCTTATTTTTTTTTTCATATTGGCCGTGTTTCAGAGTTTCTCAGTAAAGCTATGTAAAAATTTGATTGTCATGTTGTCTGGAAATCATGCTGAAGAAGCTAGATTGATTTTTCATGATGATGTTGTCAATTATTTGGAACGTAATTCGACTGAAACGAAATGGTTTCATACTGCTGTAGCTATGTATCGATAGGCTGTGAACTGTGAAACTGCCGAAAATTCATTGCTTAGTGGTAGATTGTTGACCAAACCACCTACTGAGAAAACCAGTATTTTTAAGATTCCATTCTCTCATTTAATAGGTCAATGCAGAATTAGGTTAAGGTTTAGGTTTAGGTTTAGGCATTTCCTATGGTTAAATTTGTGTTTAGTCGCCAGCAAAAGTAACAACGTGTAATGCAGTATGTACAATGACAATACTGTATAGTGTCTACGAGTATGCATATATATGTTTATATCATAAAAATTTTCAACTTATGTATATAATAGGGTAAAATATATTTGATACCAAAAGGTGATATGATAATGGTAATAGAGGAATTTAACCGATATCTGGAACACGTGATGAGGAATTTAACCGATATCTGGAACATATGATAAAAATATCATTTTAGTGGGTACTGACATCTAGTAATTGAAGTAATTAAATAAATAAACAAAATACGCTCATATTATTCCTCGTTGGTGATTCAGCTTTTTCGTGTTATAAATTTTACATTGTGCAACACTACATGCTTGTCATGTCTGTTCAAAATTGCGTTCAAAGGCGAAGTTTGGTTGTTCGGTAGAACGTTTCAGGTAATGTACAGGTATTTTTTATTACATTCAGGATAAGGTATAATTTGAATGGTACTATAATTTCTCCTTCCATATATTCAGAATATTTCTATTTTTAAGAAAGATGAAAATCAATTTTCACAAACATATAATTCCTAAGACATCTGTGTTCTTATTCTCCACATAACTTCAATTGATTAGATCAAGTAGAATCTTTGGTCGTTTATTTTGAATCTCCTGACCCACTACCGCCAGTTTGAGAGTTCTCATCGTCTACTGGAGGTTTCGAAGAATCTTTTGAGTCATACTCTTTACCCGAATCTTTCTTTCCATCGTTGGATGAATCATCCCCACTTCCATCTCCTGATCCACTCCCGCTAGTTTGAGCATCCTCATCGTCTACTGGAAGTTTTGTTGATTTGTCGTCTTTTTCACTCGAATCTTTATCTGTAGCATCAACTTTTTGATCTGTTTTCTTCTCTGTTGATGAATCAGTCGCATTCACGTCTCCCGATCCCTCATCTCCACTTCCATCGCCCGATCCACTTCCATTTAATTGAGAATCCTCATCGTCTACTGGAAGTTTTAAGGATTCTTTATCTTTTTTAGTCGAATCTTTCTCCTTGTCACTTCTTTCGTTCATTTTTTTTGCGGTTGATGATGAATCATCTCCACTTCCATCTCCTGACCCACTTCCACTGGATTGGGAATCCTCGTCGTCTACTGGTAGTTCTGTATCTTTTTTATTCGAATCTGTTCTATTAGTATCATCTTTTTCATCTGTCTTTTTCTTGGTTGATGATGAATCATCTCCGCTTCCACTCTCTGATCCACTCCCGATTGATTGAGATTCCTCGTCATCCTGTGGCAGTTTCGACGCGTCCTTGCTGCTGGGAAGTGCTTCCCCTTGATTAGGGAAGACCCAGACGATCAGCAGAAGGAAGAAGAGCGTTATTATATAACCGCACACCGACCCTTTCATCTCTTCCGTCTAGTCTATTAGTTGAATCAATAACTACTGGGTTTACTCATTTACTATTTTAAAGCTGAAAATAGGTTTACCATCATTTCTTAAGTTACTCAGAAAACTGCTATAGTTTGGAATGCGCTTTCTTATAAATAAACACCGTTATTTGAGGTAGAAACGTTTTCCAAATCCCAATTTCAGATTCTACAAGAACCTCTGATACCTTTTGTATGCAATCTTTACATCTGTTTCACACGTTTCTATGTCATGTATCATATCATTCCTTCCGTTAGTACTTCTTAGATTCTGATCAAATTCTGCTGATTGCAGCAAAAGCTTTAAATAAAACTATAAGTTTGAAAGTAGACTACAGTAATTTACCCTCTGTGTAGTCTTCCTTGTTTATATAAAGTACTCAGTTTGCAGATATTTAGATTTCCCCATGGAAAATAACGCTAATTTTTTTTCCGGTCTTCGCTGGCGTATGAACCACATCTTTTTCATACATACATACATAAACTCTCGATTTAACGGACAGTACAAATAATGATAAAGTATTTTACATTAAATATCAATAAATTAAGAAAAATTAAAAATTACTGAACGCAATCACAAATCCTTAATCCCGAGTCGTGATGCTTACTGTATACAATTACACGGCATTTAAAAAAGAATCCACTTCTTTGAAAAATCGTGGCTCGCTTCGAAGTTAGGTGTCGATTAAATGGGAGTACCCTTTTTAAAGTACAAATATTTCCCAGTAATTCTGACATTGTCTGCGTTATTCTAAAATTTCAACTAGTCGACTTGACTTTCCTAGCGCGCTTCTGCGACCGTAACGCCTAGGTTTCCTTATTCGCTAAATATCATAAACCTTCGACTTAAGCATCCACAAAAATGCAGGTGACAGTGGATACGTTAGCTAGTTGCTGAACATACATTATATTCACTTTACAGTAATAAGAGGTATATAACTCGTGTTATGGTATTCAGGAAGCCATCCAGTCTATTCACCACATCGCAGTCGTAAGACGATGCCTGTCGCATTCTATTCTATGAATTTTCCTGGCCAATTCATAGGCTTGTTCAAGAACGCATTTCCGCTTGCGTTAATATACTGTTAATGATTCTTAACCCGATCCGAAGAAAAGCACCGTCCTTTCGTTTTCTATTTACTACTAGATTTGTATTAGAGAATTCGAACATCTTTCATTCTGTTTTTTTGCTGTACTGGATGTAGTTGGTTTCTACTTAGAACAGACCACAATGAAACCGCCCGGTTCGATACAAACCATCATCATATCACCAGACTCAAATGATTTATATATTTGTCTGCTATTCCGAAGTAAAAAAAATATGTCTTGCTATAGATAGCGTATCAACAATCACGATTTTGGAATCGATCCGTCTCGTCAAACGTTTGGGAGTAACCACTAGCATTTCGATTATAAATTACGTAATATATCACTCAGCCCTATAATAATATATGATGAATGGACTCGATGAACGGTTAATTTCCGAAAAAATACAGATACTAGATACAGACTTAAGATAGGCATCCCAACTACTTCGAGAGCATCACAATCAATATATTTTTATTTCGGAGTATGATGGGATGTACGTATCTTTTTTTTTGGCTTTCGTCCGCGACGTTTTTGACACCCAGACAGGTTCCGTCAGTCAAACACGCCAGCCGCTTCCGGCTCCGATACGCCCATTCTCGAGAAAATTGTATTTTGAGAGGGTTTTCTAATTTTGAATTTTTGTGTATGGCGGTTGCAAAAATTTCAGAACAAAAAACTTTGTCTTTGAAATTTTTGTGTGTGATTGGCGTTGGCTTTTATAGTGCAGACTGACGGATTAGAGATTTTAGGGCTTTTTTGTTGTGTGTTGCTCATGGCATTGCATATTCGTTGTCCGAGATCCACTCTCTTCTTCTCAAGAGGTCGAATATAGCATACATATTAAGAGGTCCCGTTTGAATCTTAGATACTGAATAATCAAGATGTTCTCCGAAAGTTCCACCCATGTTATTGCCCATATTAAGGAACCTCTGATACATCTTAGGTTTGACGGCTTGCTCATAAGATATATTCCGTTTTAAATCCTTCTTAGATACTAAATAATCAAGATTTGTTCTGTGAAATTTCCAACATGACCGGAACATATGCAAATAAAATCTAGGAATTTTCCAAAATCTTAATGGCAACCAATAGAGATTAATCATGACTATATATTACAATCAGTCTTGCCAAAATACGATTTTTCATTTCCGATATACCTAGTAATCTTGATTGTGTCATGTGAATGTCAGAAAATAGCCGAGTATATAATATGTTCTTGATGTATACGTGAAATGACACTAGATTATTTATAGTTTCTGCAGCAACATTACAACACAGTTGCCAAATAGATATTGAATCTCAAAATTACAGTTACAATTTCTACATGGATTAATGTTTTGACAGTGTAAATGCTTGATTGATCCACGCCCGAATAAAACATTATATAAGCTCTCTTATATAATTTATATATATATAGGTTCTACGTTCCTCCAAAGTATCAGATTTTATCAGTCTTAACTAACTATACGATTTTAATGATCGAGATGATTTCTTGAAGGTAATTCTGCTGAAATAAATTTTAAAAAAAAATGTTGCGCACATATACTCATGGTTTTCGGTTTGGGTTAAATATAGGGTAGTTTTATCCAGAACAGGACTGTGTCGTAACGTTTGTGGATTATTGTTGAAGTCGGTTTTCTGTCCTTAGGTTGATAGATGGCAACTTGAAGGGATTTCAAACACTCTTTATATTAACGGTATGGTATTTGAACTCTGTATTACCTTTGCCTGCTACTTGTTAACTTGCCTTTGACAAATGTACAACTAGTATGTTGAATGTGTTTTAAAGGTGTGTTATACATGGCTGCTTGTCGTTCACCAGATTTGATGAGTGTATTTTTACAGTTTTCAAAAGTAAATGGAATTCTTCGTACTGCCAATGTGTACCTTTACTATGTGTGTGAACGTGTCACGTTTTACCGGCCTTACCAATAATCCTATCGAAATTATATAACGCGAAATATAAGATTACATCTCGAACTTTTTTTTTAAATATATTTTAAATGAATCCATTCCGTTATAACGTTGACGAGAAAGGAAATGTAAAAGACTAGACTAGATCCTAACAATTTTTTTGCCTTGGAAAATTTATTCCTTGTTAAATGAGCGCAAACGAACACTCTGTCTATATTATTTTATCAATGGTAATTCTATGGTATTATTGGTTTACATCGTTTCACTTGAAGTCGCACTATTCACGAACCTTCACGATCTATAGTGTATTTATGAGTTTGATCCTTTAATCCTAAATAGGTCTCTGTTTTTCTCGCTACACAGAATTTCTCATTACAATTGGAGAAAGAGGGGAAAATGTATTCAAATACAAACCCAAGAACTTTATATCGCTGTTCCTTGGTGTAGAACTTGCGTGCGGAGCACTAATCCCGCTCTTTATCCTAACCTATAACTAGAACTTTTATTATATCGACTTTGACAGTACAAGATAAGCACAGGCAGATCTAAAAATATCATTACATTACATTACTTCCTTATAGTGGACCGTCGAAGTATGAACCATTTTTATTTCGTCTCCTAGTCCGTTACTGGTTTTACAAACATTCAAACCAGTCCGTATCAGAAGGAAAATGTAATACTTTGACCCTTGACACACAAATCGATACTTGAATTTCATAAAAATTTGCCAACACATTTTAGCGTAATCCAGCTCATGAACAAAACTTCAGATCGTACAAAAACAACCTGATTACGATAAATGAGAACTATATATAGATTATTTGACATATCAAACGAAACTACCTTGCTGTTTAGAGTAAGAGTTACTGCATTTTGCAATATCAAGGTGAATTACAAATTCAATTTTGAGTGTTCTGACTATCGTGATTAATTATATATATATATATATTTTTTTTTGATATTTACGTAATAGAAGCGAAAATGTTTCGTTTGTCTTGACACAACCTCATCACTTCTCGACGTAATTCCCCAGATGCATCCCAGAATAATGCATGCACATGGAGGGATTGATTGTACTGGGCTGGGGTTATGATAAAATGATGAAAACATTACTTTTACTTTTTTACGTGACTTTTTGTTACGTACGCTCATATGCTTTGTGCAAATTTATCGCCGAAAATCCCTGTCGAAAATCGAATGTCGTCTTGTGGTGTTATTTTTCACCTGTTGTAGTTTTAATAACGGTGTTCGTGTTTTTCCTTAGTTTAGTGGATTGTGGTTTTGGAATTAGTTTCGCGGGCGAAAAAAACAGTAGGTTTTGACCTTCAACATGCTAATTTTATAGTTGGTGCCTTTCTGATTATTATGTTTTAAATTCGCAATCTGGAAGTCATCCATTTGCTATTTTGTTTTAAGTACTTTGTTTACGCTCCAATTGAATGTGGTATAGTATAGAAGCATAAGTCTTTTGACATCTTTGACCGTCACTGGTCGTTTCTTTCCTATTTCGTGTTGCCATGGTGTGTATTATAGAGTTTATTGCGCAATAGTTGTATCTACCATACGTCATTTCAACCTTTGTACTGGTAACATTATACCACCGTCATTTGGTCCGATTTGTATGGAATACTTTTATAACCTCTGTACTGAGTGATGATGACGCAATTATTATTCCTTATGATGCGAAAGAAGTTCGATAAACACGAATCGAAACTCTTGATCCGATCATCAGAGCATTCGAAACACGTAATGGCTAGCGAAATGAAAACCATCTGAAACTGGTGTAAATATTTTTCTGTAAAGTCGGTACTTCACAAGAGGTACAAAAATACCATTTTCTATTTGCATACAGTGATGGAATTTTTTTTATTCAACGATTTCTGGAAATTCCCTACTTGGGTTGTATTAAATCCAGCTATGGCCCCATGGGAGCTAAAATATCAGACAACAATCCATAAGAGGTAATATACGGCAAAATTCGATTTAAAAAAAGTGGGTCATTTACCTCGGTGATATTGGTTCCGCCATAATGCGTCTGACGTAGTTATTTTTACCACACATAATTTATTTCAAGCTGAAGGAGGAAGTTCAACACACAAACGCAGTTAAGTAATTTTGTTTAGACCACAATTCCACAATTGCAATTTTAATAACCTATTAGAATTTGATTCTGAATTTTTATATTCTGTATTAATATTGTGCCAGTCAAAAGAAATAATAATTCTGTTATAAATTTGCTTGCCCGTAGAAATAATGTTCCTGCAAAAAACATCAATACTCATATTTGATATCTACAGGGGGCCTAAGCATTGTGCTTAAATTCCTCAGTCCTATTTTAACTAGACTAAATAGAATCTAGATATTGCGTTAGATAAGGGCTTGAATTTCAGCCGAAATTTTCCGTGCCTTGCACCGTTTGCAAAAATTCGTCAATTCCTTTTTTCTGTTTTTACCCCGCTCTTGTTCTGTGTCTACTTACGTAATATAGGTGTGTGTTAAAGTTTTGCACTGGTGGCTTGAGGCACGTGGTGTCACGAAAACACTCGGAGATGGATAATGTGATAGCGTCTGTGACGCGTCCTAATCGTGAACCCGGATGCTTATATTATTGGTGTTGGGTTTACGGACACTTGAAATACTTTACATGTCACGGCAAGTACAGTACTCATTTTCATCAACATATTCAGATATCAAATATTATATTAGCCGTATTTTATAGTAACAAGTAAGAGTGTACCTGTTTGGTTCCAAAGCCTGCCCTGATAGTTGGTAGTCAACCCCTACAGCAATATGAAGTAATGAACCCCTAATTTTACTACTGTCTCTAGAGTAGCATGGACTCTCATTAGCTTCACTTAAACAAATACTAAATTTGAAGGAATGATTTATCGGAAAACAGTATGGTGCTATGTATAAAAATGTTACTTTTCTTTGCAATGCGCAATGCAAATCAATATTCATAATTTTATCGGAAACTCGGTATTCTACCTTTTCCGGTAATCCACGAAATTTTGGTCCAAAATCACGATGTTCAATGTTTAATTCTCGTAAAAATGTGATTCACACAAATCGCATCATTACAAAATGATGCTTGCGTTCACCTTACCTTGTTTTTTTATTAACTCTAACTAGAATATTGTAATGCTCAATACCAACGGTCTTCTGCTTTTTACGGTAATGTGCAAGGCAGAGTATTGTAATTGATTGCCGGATGCCGAGTGCTGTAGTCTTAAATTTTGCGTTTATATAACAATTGTTTGCAAATGCTGCAAGTTATGTAGAGGTTCTAGCTCAGCCACATCATCGTCGATAAATTCCGATTACCGACCTTTCAATGTTTTGTGTACAGTGGCTGCATTGTTATAGAGACTACGATGAACTAGCATTATCCGCTTCGTAGTGTCATGCGTTCGACGCGTGACAGACGTATGATGCGTTCATGGTACGCGATGTCCACAATGTATACTATACCATAATATCATACGTTTTCATCTGACTGCCTTGCAGCTAATCAGGCAATTTTTGTATGCAATCTTTACATCTGTTTCACACGTTTCTATGTCATGTAATTTAGCGTCGCTGTATAAGGTCTTCCATTATCTAAGAATTAGGATGACATAATCGGAGAAAAATTGAGGGGAAAATAATATTCAAAATAGTTCACCTGGGTGCAAATATTTGGTATAAATATTCAAATGAGAATAAATAATAGTTTAATAATGATACTTCTTTATAAAGTGTAGGGAGGGACTCGTGGGATCCCGGCCAAGGTCGTGGCGGCGTTATTATTGTAAAGAAGAAGCCCCGGTCCAAGTCCTTTAAATGTTTACCCGGAAGGTTTCGGGTTTCTCTTGTAGTATACTATATAATGCAGAATTATTGAATGCCTGTTAGGTTAAGGACGTTCGTAAGTCGGGATTTCGTGACTTGCGCCCTGTCTGCTTGTAATTGCATAAATTATAATGCGCGAAATGTTAAATAAAAAGCTAATATATTGATCGATGTAAGAGAAGGCTGACCTTATCCTAAAAAGTCGTGCTTTTGACGAAACAGACTTGTTTGGTGTCGTCCGTAACCGTGTTCGGGAAAATCGTGTTAATTTGTGCGTTTGAGTTAAAGGTTATTAAGATAAACTTCCTAAATTTGCCGCACTCCTGCACAGGCTGGTAGATATTGATCTTTGGACTTTGTTCTTCCGCTAAAGGTCGAGGTTATTTCGGAATTAAGGAGGAGTGTTCGACTTTAAGACGACTATTCCCGCCTTTTCCCTTCTTCATTCGTTTTACTGTTGGATAACAGCATGAGACCGAGAGGCTCGGTATACCGTAATAAAACTTACATCTACGATAATGACCGCTTTCGTTTCATATGTTTCTGAGCTGCCCTTTAACTCTCTATAATTAGCAGTGAAGCATAGCTGAGTCACCCTTACTACAGTTTATTATTTCCATGTAGTTTGTGTGAGATCGCCATCTTTTCTCTACTATTTATTTCACGACTATCCGTATCTTTTTATGATATTTAACACCGTATGTACTGTAACCTCTATTTACAGATCCGTGGTGCATAAAGTATTGTAAAAAAAGAATTATTTATGGGAAATGTCAATATAATACTTCCTCCTTTAATTTGTTAATCAAATTGCATTGTTACTGGGTTACCATTACCGTATGCAGAAAGTCAATGTGGTGTTTTTACTATTGCAGCTACGAAGCAAGTAACAGAATTCGACCCGAGATTATTTTACTTGTTTGGAATTGATTTCTCTGCCCCCTCCATGACGATACAAGATTTCATAATGATTACAAACAGTTTCCAGTCATCTGCTACAGATTCAACAAGTTCGCTTTGTGAATCATCGGATGGAAAAGTAAATCATATAAGGTGAGTTACATATAAGATT
Source organism: Halocynthia roretzi (assembly GCA_013436055.1). NCBI lineage: Eukaryota > Metazoa > Chordata > Ascidiacea > Stolidobranchia > Pyuridae > Halocynthia > Halocynthia roretzi. The sequence continues at coordinate 45,450 of QRAM01000084.1, read as the reverse complement.
GTAACAATCTAATGTATACAGCAGGAGTGGACAACCTTTTGCATTCCACTTTTTTTTTTACACACAAATTCGAAATGTATTTCCTATTCAATTCTATTAAAAATATGGTAATGTAGCCATATTTAGCTTTTTTACATATACATTTACATATATTGAAACCTATTTCTCGCTTCAAGATACTTGAAGTTATGTTATAGATGATTTTCTTCAACATGTTTTTTGGCTATTACATCTTTATTATTTTCACTGGGGTATAATGCACCGTTTATGCCGCATGTGTATGCTACAATTTTAATTCTTACTTAGTACACTTGGCTGTAGTAGCAAATAAAATCTCAAAAGCATATGTAAATTTGTTAGCATTGGCTGAAAGTTGAAGATTGCAATGGTGAATTCATACATGTAGTAAAATGTAGATTTAAGACTAGTTCTGTTCAGTTGAACAAAATACCACAACAAACCATGTTAACAGCACAAGCCAGATGAATATTAAGCTTATTAAGCTTACTATTCCAAATTTGGCAGCTACGAGTCAAAATGTAAGGGTGTGTAGAGTAGTAACGCACACAAACACTATTGATTCGCGTTACTGAAAGAAATTAATCGAGTCAGTAAACTATTAAGTTTCATTGTGTGATCTCGGACATACCCCCGCCACGCCATGCTAATATTGACATGGTGAGTGTGGTTGGTAGAGCATATTGTGACATGAACTCTAGTCAAACTCTAGTCTGGTTGAATATAAAAACGGATTGTGTAAGCAACGAAAATATTGTATCAGTTCAATGAAAGAATGTTATAAAATGAGCAGTACATCATCAATGCAAAAGGGCAAATTTTAGTGTTCATAGTTTCATTTGTGCTGAGTTAAAAGCTTTCCTGTCAAAAGGTCGATTTCACCCGCAAAAATTATAAATCAGACTTCTGCATCTTCAAATGTGATGTTATGGGGTGATCAAAATTGCCTATCTGTATAATTCACGTATAGTTTTTGTTATGAAGTTCGACGTTGAAACGCCACATAAATCATAAATAAAACGGTTTACACACCTATTAACCATAGTATTATTTCGAGTGGATAATGTCAATATATAAATGTCATAATTCTTACAACGGACATATGGTATTTTTCAGGCAAGCAAGCGATCAGCTGATGGATTTGTCGATGAATGAACAAAATAAAGCTGGAAGAACAAAGAGTAAGACAATACCAAGTTATAACTATAGTTAGTAATATATTAGAAACAATAATTGAACATATTTTCGACTACAGATGTTTCAAGCTCTTCATTTGGTTCTGATGATTCCGGATATGACTGCGACTCTCACCCAGGGTAAGGAACTTGCACTGCAGTGTGATATTTAAATTTTGGATGGATCATCGGCATCTCTAATTCCTGGACCATGCCGAATTATCCATTTTGCTGAATGACCAGAAATTTAGATATAGAAACCTCTATTACACCTCTGACATCTTTATTACACTCCACAATATGTCTAGAAACTCAAATCAATTTCAAATGAAATAAAACAATTTCTCAATGTAAATGTAGCTAGCATCAAATATAATACATCAGTAAAAGCATCTAGTCACAAGCACTATAGTTTCTTACACGAATAGAGTGCTCAGGCTGGGCGGGATATGATGGCTGCGTCGTTCACACGGTGAACTGAACACATGGCTGGGGCGAGTTCAAATGATGGAGAAAATACTGTACTATGCACTACTGTACTGTACTGAAAATCTAGCCGGAGTAACGATGATGGAAAATTTATGTTCAACCTGTATATTATATCAAAGTGTACCACTCGTTGAAACTGTAGCCATAATATTTATAAATACAAGCCAGTCACCAATCACTGACCAAGATTCTCAGTCAGACGCAAGTAATTTCTTATATTCAAATCGCAAGTCACGAGCCAGTCATGGTCGAGTCAAAGCAGTCACTAGTCCTTTCTGTTGCTGAAAAATTGCGACTTGAATTAAATTTAATATTTGCAACTGTGTCACCCATTGCATACTGTAATGAATGTTGTTACTTCTTTCCTTCAGAATATCACCTGTGTCATCCGATCCACAGATGTCATTTTCATCATTGCTAACCAGAGAGGGACAAATGACTCTCGAAGCTCTTTCGCATCCGAACGCACCATTTTTTAAGAAAGAACTAAGAGTAAGAACCATGCAGAGTTAGACATTTTGAAATAATAATCAAATTACAATTGTTAATTCTATAACTGTTGTGTGTAAAGAATGCAAACAATATTAATTCAAGAATAATACGCAGAATAAAAAATATATATTTTAAATGGCTTACAAAATACTAATAATATAACTTCATAATTAGTTTGAGATTCAAGTCTCAAAGATTCTGAATTACCGAAAAATATATCACCTCAGATACGGTTTGACAGATCAGTAAGAGAACTATGAATATACAAAAATCTACTTTACACAGATTTATCCAGATCCGGTCGGATATGGATTTATAATAAGGGGATCATCTCCATGCTACGTGAAAATAGTTGATCCAGAATCGCCTGCTGGAAAAGCAGGTTTAAAAGTAAGGGATGCTTGTTTTGCTTTAGTTTCTACACATTCAGTAGTTCTCTTTTTGTGATTCTTACTGTTATTTCCCTCTCAAGGCAAAACAATACATCACCGATATTAATAACTGCGATGTGACAAAGCGATGCCACACTGAAATTGAAGACTTAATTCTAAATGGACCAAAGTTTTTAAAAATCATTGTCATGTGTCCAAAGGAAGATTGCGATGAATACATCCAATTTATAACAGTGAGTATTATTAGTGTTACGCGTGGGTGAACCCATTGGAAATAAATTTGAGGTGTCAGAAGGTGCTAAATTACCAGGCAACAATACAAACAGGCAATTTGAAAATATCGTTCGATTCAAAAAGAGCTCATCATGTGGGAAGTTTAATGAGTACTTTTGTTGGCATTGATTTAGTAGTACATCTTACACATCTCGAACAGCCTAAATATATATCCTAAAGTTATCTGAAATAAAGCTGATTTTCCAAATTTCACCATCTATAGAATATTGACCAAATCTAACACTTCTGTGTGATGTACCATGTACCACTACATCTCAACGTAAGAAAATCCTTACATTAAAAATAATATAGGCAGGGAATGCATCTTACAATCGAAGGTTGCCGGTTCAAACCTCGCCAGAGCAATCTCCGTGTCCTTGAGCAAGACACATTAACCAGCTAACGGTCTACCCAGTTGTATCAATAGGGTACTGGCAACTTCAGGGTCAGTGCAGCGATGATGGTGATCTCCAATGAGGATATGATAACCTCTTGGGTCCCCACATCATCCCGTCAGTGACCATAGGTAATTTCATCACACAAGCTCCTTCAGGAACTTCAGATATTCATATTTGGATACTGAGATAGGCTATATAGTTTATTTATAAAAAATGGTAATGCAGTAGCACAACACTGCCTGTGACCTACATTCGTGCACATAGTTGGGGATAAGACTGACAAAAAAGGGTAACACTAATATACCAGTATATATTTTATCAATAAAGTAAACTTTTTTAATCAGAATTCTAGAAAAACTTCAGAAGCAAAGAATACATTATCTCAAACACAACCAGAACCTTGCCTCAAATACACTGGGAGGCGACAGAGCGCCCCAATAAAAAGCCACACCACGTGGCCAAGCGCACAGCCGTGGATGAAAAATTCTCGCAAGGCCTCTGATTTCGGAGTGATTTTGACCACCTCCACTGCAAAGATCATACACTGAGCGAAGCGGTCGCTCCGTAGTAAGATTTGCCAAATTTCTTTTCACATGGTGGTGTATATGAAAAGTCTGTTAGTTACGGTTCCTAAAAAGTTTTTTAATGTGTTTTAATATTTCCTATGCCATTAGTTATGAAGTGTAACTGCGCCTTTTAGTTTGCAATTTTAAAACTTTGTTCTTGTTTTTTCTCGGGAGATTTTGTTTAGCTGTTTGGCGCCTCACAAAAGCTTTTTGCTTCGACACTGTCGGTTAAAGTCGAGGAGTTGGTTGTGCTTCATTGTTCATCGTGTTCCTTTTGTACGATTTCATGAAATGTTTGCCATAATTTCTCAATAATAATAATCATTCAACCATGACTGTGGATGTAGCGACTGCTACATAATAGGAATATGAAGGCATCATGCTGGTATCAGTAATTCATAGCATAAAAATCATATGCATGAGACAGATTCAAATCCGAACAATTCATGGATATAAATGAATATGAATATTGTAAAATTAAAAATAATGTTGGAATAAAAATAAATATTAGGAATTACCAGATTTTAGAATTTTATTATTATTCTAGAATACCTATAGTTACTGGTCTTGTCATTTAAAGTTGTAAAAGTAACAATTCTAGAACAAAATTCAAAATGTGTATTCTAGAATTTTAATAATGTAGAATTCCTACATGCCATGTCATGTCATACATCTTTACATCAGAGGTCCTTATTTTTTACATACAGTGACAATTTTTATGAAGTTACAGAATTCTGTATTCTAGAATACCCAGTGTCCTTTCGTACATCTTTACATCAAAGATCAATGTTTTTTTTCATAAAGTGACAATTTTATGAAGGTTTTCAATAAGGAACATGTTGAATTGTGAAAATTGTCCCAACTCGTCTTTTGCTGATCTTACCTATTAGCTTTCGCATGAAATTAGCAGCTTGGAATCAAATCCGATTTGAATGCATTCTACTACTATTATTACTACTACTACTACTACTACTACTGCATTTCCAATAAGCTACGAAGTGTGTGTAACCACTAATATCATGCTATATAAGCCTTAGAGCCCGTGATTACTATTTTTCTGCGACTATCATGCACTGTACTGTATTGTCAGTGATCGTTCCTCCTATTTATTATTATTCTCCGCTGCATATATTGGTGATTATTTTTTTCACTTTTCCACGCGACTTTTCGCCTCAATCCCGTGAAAAACAAGTTCCTTTTCTTGATTTTTGTTCTTGCTTTGGCATAATTCTTTTTTTTTGTTGCATTGTGTTTGAATATAAATTAAGAATTGTACAAAGAAAGCAATGTTATATTATCTACGTAAAGGAAAGAAAAGGTGCTTTGCTCAGTACCCAAAATTCATCGTTTACGCTGAAAAGTTTTAGTCGATTGTAATTCGTTGTCCCCCAGTTATGTAATCCATATTTGTATTTATTTCTGTGTGATAATGCAATCGTAAGATACCCTGGAATATGTGACCGAGAATCGATAGTCTGTAATAGTGTACTCGGTTCAGAAAGGTAAGTATGTCAAAACAATGTTGGTAATCGCTTTCGATAGAGAATTTCTCCTGTCTGTTTGTTTGTTCGACCTACACGACCACGTCCTTCGATTTCGGACACAATTAAATTTTGATCACTGAAGAATATTTAACGGGACTTCTGCAGCCAATGATGCTGCTTTATATCGGATATGACTTCATAAATCAAGGTGGGAACTATTGCCCGAGGTTTGAGGGATTCTGGAAGAAGTAACATGTGACAAAAAGTGAATGAATGGTTCATGCCCCCAGCTGTCTGGAGTTTGTTAGAGTTCGAATGAAAATCACATACGATGTTAAAGAAACGGGTCCTGGGCATGACGTTAAACTGCATCCACCTAATGGAATTAGGCTGACTCTGAGCATATGCAATATTTTTTGAGAAGCTGTACCTTATTTTATTGGAGGTGAAAGCTATTCATGTAACTTGGTAGGTATAATATAATTGTCTTGAACCCTATTACCCCGAAATTGGTATGGAAAATTAATTTTTTCCATTGGTTCAACCTAATTCTCCCACTCTCATTTCTCTTCATTGAACCTGTTATTGCTGAAAATTATTTGCAGAAATCTGCTTATACAATATTGACGTTCAGAAATGATTACATAGTATTTAAATAACCCATCCGGCTAAATGAACACGAAATAACGACCGATCGATGATTGAATTGAGCTAAAATGTTGATCATCATGGTTGATTCCCGAACAAACAATCCAGTGTCTGCGCCACAACGTGTTTGTGCGGGTCATTTATTTTGTAGTGTATGCGATGGGAGAATCGCCGAAATCGAATGATATCTTCGTGGGGAGACAGCAAATAGTTCTTTGTCCGTCGCTCAAATGTTCCTTCCAGCTTTGGTAGATTTAAGTTAATTATTAATTGGTAAGTGTAAATAGACGCTCACTCGGACGCAGTGATTGTCGGGGATTAGATTATGGGATATAATCGGAGAAGCTATATCTATTTAGTGCACATATATACGTTACACCAGATCTCTCGCAGGTAATTTGAAGATTAGCCTACAAGTAACAGCAGTTAGATTAGATTTTAAAAGCGCGTTTCGTGTCTTAATTTTTCTCGTCCTTGGAGCTAAATGTGCTCAATTGATACGTGATTAGTGAAAGACACCCTTATTCGCGTGCTTTTACTGAGTGCTCGAAAACGGATAGGCTCGTATCTTGTACTTGTTTCCCTGTACTGTACGGTACTTTTCTTGTATTGCAAGATGCTCTCTTTTTTAAAGTTTAATATCTGATTTCTAGTTACTGGAGAAATCAACCAGTCGTATGCAGTCAGCAACTTTTAGCAGGCCGGAATGTCATATTTAATAGTAAAAAAGGAGTACGTATAACTGTGTTTGTACGTATAACTGTGTTTGTTCGTGTTGACAACACGCAACCTAATAGTTACAAGGTTAACTTCATACAGCTAGGAATGGTTCCATTCCTAGAATTGAAATTAAACTACTACTGATGCGCCAATAGAAGTTGTAGTAGAGTATTAACTTTTAAGTACAGCAGACTAGCAGATCAGTATATCTGTATCGTATGACAATTGTAACAGATGGACAAGGTATACAGTCGTCCCTCGCTATGTCGCGGTTCATTTATCGCGGATTTTATATAATAATATATTGTATGAATTTTATTGTAATATTGTATGTATTTTATTTCAGGGGGGGGGGGGGGCCGTACAGTACTAGTATGTTTAAGTGCTAAAAGTTTGAAAAAAATTAAATAACAGGTCAAATGATTGTGGGAAAGGTTAATAAGGTAACAAAGAGTGTGTGAATGATTCATAATGGTTTAAAATAATTCCAAATATATGCAAATAATTAATTAAATATGGGGTTTCTACTTCGCGGAATTTCACCTATCGCGGAAGGCTCTGGAACGCTCTAACCGCGACAGCTGAGGGATTACTGTATTGCAAAAGATAGTGTTTCTTTTCAATGTATGAATAATAAAGGATTGAGAAATATCTCTATTTAGTGTTATGGCGGAAGGAATTTGTTATCGCTGATATTTTCCCTCTGGCGTATTATAAGTGAGTTCGATGATAACCTTACGTAGGTTTTTAATGATTGTAAATACTGCAGTAGGTTATATTGTGTATTCAGTGACGTATTACCATGGGCAAGTGAAATAACAAGCAAGTTTCAAGAGGCTATTAACATATGCGTTACTAAGTGGCCAAACTTTCGAGTGTTTTATACTGTGAACTGTGTTGACTAATAACTGTCGTAATGTGTTGCGCATTAATCGAATTGCAATGCATTGTTAATGATATGGGAAAGTTCCCACAAACTAAAGCAGATTTTCCGCTCTATATCCTAAAGTTGAAAGTCTTTGTTCATATGGCTAATATGCAGTAACGGTTTAGTTATCTATAATCTCTTGTATACTGTACATGTTTATTGAGAATAATTTCCACTATTGAAGATATAGCTTTAGGGGTCACAGGTCAACTTGAAACACTTCAGACAATACGGAGAACATTTATATTGGTGGCATTTTTTTCACAGTCTGAGGAGTTTTGTGACTTGAACATAAATTTAGTGTTAGTATTTATTTTATATCTTTTACAATACTTAAGTCTAATGCCCTTCAGCATGACAGAACCCGGCTTGTTGTCGAGTATGGTAGCAAGTAGTTGGATTTTACCACCTACCATGTGCACATGCCTTTGATAATCTAAAGTGCCGTACTCGAATCGTATTTATTCGCGAAAAATTATTCTATTCGTACACAACAGCGAATGTGAATAATTAGGCTATTACCAATTTAACAACCAACATCCATCGATCGATTTTATTACCGTACTTGAAAAAGTATTGGCTCTTTAGAGCAGTAGTGCGAGCCCCCTTTGTCGTTAAAGCAATCAAGTGCCTTCAGTATGTACGATTATAGGCATTTCAAGTATTTTCGTTTGTCGCAATTGTGTAACTTCGATGTAAAACGATATTTTCGTGTCAAACGATTAAAGAACGGGGGTGTTGTTTATTCCAGTATGTTCCTTTTGTAGTGTAGTTAGGGTAACTCGATACGTCGTTTCGCTTAGAATTAGCGTTTTCAGTCAACTCTGAAGACATATTCTGCTTCAGTCGCTTTCTGCTATTGTTTTATCGCTGCTTATTGCGAGGGACGCACAATGGATCTGTATGACCTCTTTTATGTTCTCTTTTCGACCTTTGTCTTTGCTTGTTCGAAAAAGCCTTAGCCGATACTACGTTAAGTTTTTTATCTGTTCTCTTGCTGAAAAGATAGGGAGTGAGTTGAATAGTTGCAGATGAAAGGTAATTAGGCTAGTTGTGCACAGTGGAATATATGCAGTTCTGTACTAAGAATGTTTGTATTTGTTTGGAATGTACTTCAATGGGTTGTTGTTTAGATTGGGTTCCCCGTAAATCCGCTGTAATGAATTTTCCCATAGCTTCGCGGTGATTGTTTTCAGTTCATGTGCAGCGAAGTTTATGTTAAAGTTGGTACGATTTTCAATTGATTTTCAAGGTTTGATCAAATTTGTAAAGTCGTAGTGATCTTACGTATCGCATACACTCTGTGATCTCATGTAACAAAATACAGTCGACTCTCACAAGTCGAACACAATCAGTTCCCGGAGGGCAATTCGACTTTCGAGTTAAATTTCCTCATAAGAAATAATGTGAATTGAAAAAATCCCTCCCAGACCACGAAAACCATTATTAAACATTTTAAATACAAATATTGGTTATTTAAACCTGTATGATAAATAATAATAATGATAATAAAACTGTATGTATAAAATCAAATTGAATGGGTATTTTTAAAGCGAAAATAACCCAAAGAAATCATAAAAAAAACACCGAAATTCGGAGATGCTCAACGAACCGAATAAGCACGTAGATAATGTTCGTATGGGTCGACCTTCGCATTTTTATTCGAGATTCGAACCGGATATTCCTCAAAATATTTGGTCGAGATTCAGGTCGTTCGACTTCCCAGGGTCCGCTGTATTTCAATTTGCTTGTTTTTGTTTCGTTTGTAAATACAATGTGTATAGAAGTGAATCAACGCTGCTTCGGACGAAGTTTCGTACATATACTTAAGCATGAGTTGTTTTTGAGACTAGGTCACATTAGAGAATCCAATTAAATAAGTCCTTTGTCTTTTTATATCTAACTTTACTGTTAATTTTTAAGTAATTATCAGGTTAGTTAAGCTGAGTCAGCTTATAGTTAAATATGTAGTGCGTTACACCCCCCACACCGTTGAAAATACCTTACTTGCAGTATTTACGGTAAGGCATGTACGACTTTTGTGTAAATATTGTTGTGCTTGGATAAAGGTAGCAAAATAGTTTTACACACTAGCGAATTTGTATCACTGGATTATTTGATACTACTAATCTGTGGGCGCACAATTCCGTATGTACGAACTGCAAATTTTATAGTTACCTTAATACACAGTACATTTATTCTCCATATTTCACTCACGACAGGTTATCTATTTATTGACTGATTTATGAATGATCCACCCCGTGTTTGCGTTGCTAATGTATCAGATTAAACGTAACTAACAACAAGTCATTGAAAAATAAAGCGATTATCTCAGCGATGTCAGAAGAAGGGATAAACAGTCCAAGGCCAGATCGTCCAGCGATGCCGCTGCCTAAAGTATTAATACACCAGGCCAGCGAATCGGACAACGCTAACGAAGACGACGAAAGGGTAGGCGGTGATGACTTGCCGAACGACATCAATTCCGATGCGCAGACATCCGCAGCTAGTAATGTAGCGAGTCCGGAAACAGGAGAATTTATCCCACGGAGGAAAGAAGCTAATGGACAACTAGATTCCACAGGTAGATACTATTGAAAGTACTTTGAGTTCATTATTTATATTGTCAGTTAATTCAGTGGTGGATAATTCCGTAACCAATTGTTTACAAAATATCACGATTAACATTTTTTCAATTTTCAACTTCAATTTTTCAAGTAAAATTGAAAAGTGCCCCAAAATGTAAAACCCATGAATCGTCGTTTGGGTAGGATCCGTACTCTCGTTTGAGTCCTGGGTTGTCACCCTGTACCTCTCCGTCTTTTTAACTAATATGTATGTCTTCTATCATCTATTAAGGTAGATTTTAACTTTTTATAGATTCACTTTACCATATTTATGGTTCCCAGTGTGGAATGTCAAAACACAGGATAGTGCCTATATGGTTATGCCAAGATATAACATTTGTATTAAAAATGTCTCCACAGAATCTATTGTGAATGTACATATACTGTATAGAAAAGTTCTACGACTGTAATTAATTACTGCCTTTTCTTAGAACACGATCTAAGAATATGATAAAATATCTTTAGCAAATATTGAATAATAGTGAACACGGTAGCTACCATAATTTATTGCTACATTCTTGACTGTGCTTCAGAAAAACTTAGTATATATTCGAAGTAAATTATTTTTCACATCTTGAACTCTTAGAGATCATGATAAATACTCAGAGAAAACATCGAACAAACAAAGGCATATCTGATACAGCAAGGCAAGATATATATGTAAATAATGAAGATGAAACACTTTCAGCTGGCAAATGACTCTTCTATCACATTAAACCACCCTCTCAATTTATTGAAAGTATTCTGGAATAATTATATTATTTTGAAATAGTATGATATTATGATCTCTCAAGGATCCTAAATTCTGTACTGTACATCCCTAGGAATAGCCTCGTTGCAGATTCAGTCATTGAAATGCCTTTAGGTGTCAGCTGGTAACAATGCTGTTATTCTAATCACCATAGGACCCTTTATTAAGATATCTATATGGAACATTTACAGTATTTGGATATACTTGAGCAAGTATGATGTGGTACTCTGTTGCCCTTTACTAAATCATCACAACTTTTAAGATACATAACTTTTAGAATGAAGTACCACACATTATACTGCGATATGTATCAAATAACGATCCCAGTACGAACTCTTTATTCTAAGATTCTCAGGAAGTAGTAGACATAAAGCCAAGTGAGTCCGGTAAAAGTGATTCGATGGATGCCGAAGATGCGGAACCTTCTCATTCAAAATATGGCGTAGCAGAAGAAACTCAGAATCTCCATGCAACTACTGGAAGTGCTGCGACTGGAGTGAAGAAAGCGAGTATTAAGGGCGATATCGACAAAGAAAGTCATCACGTTTTAGAAGAACCTCCGGCTGAGGTAACGGTGGAAGATATCATAAACGAATCTTCAGTCTCCTCCGAGAATAAGGAGAATGCCGTGTCTGTTGGCGACAAAGGACCAACGACTGTGTTTAAAACAGATGCTTCTGAGGTAGATACCGTGAGTAACCAACACGAAAGGTGTATTCAGAATGATGGAACTTTGACTGTTGATTCTGTGGCAGAAACGCGAAGAGAAGCGACAGACAACCAGAATGAGCTAAATAAAAAGCGGGAAACTCGGGTAGAGGACGGGGATGTTAAACATGCAGAAAAGTTAACTTCACCGGATTCAGTTGCGGAACAGCATGCAGTCGAAGACGAGGCGACAACTGAAATAGAAAAAAGTATTTCACTGGAACCTCGTGCAGTGGATGCTCCGATACAGCCTTCTGAAGAGTCAGAAAATATAGGTATCCAGGAAAATGAAACCAACTTTACTGAAACTGAAACGACTGACGAAGAACCAACTGCAAATGATGTTGAATCAGAATCTCAAACGGATGTCTCCCAAGAAATAAACAAACCCAGCCACAAAGACGAAGAAGCTGATAAAAAAAATGCAGAAGGCACAGTAGAAACGCCTGATAATAATATATCAACTAAGGCAGAAACAGGAGCAGCTCGTACTGATGAAGAAACATCTACAGCTGATAAAGATTTACCCACTGCTGATGAAAAACAATCTTCATTAGAAAACGAAACTACTACACCAATCTCCTTGGAGGAAAAGCCAGACCTTGCTAACATATCCGATGACAAAAGCTCATCGGACGCCGAAGACCTGATAGGAAAAGAAAGCAATATTCCTTTAACGCAAGCTACTGACAACCTAGCTACCATTCCACGTTCTCCTGTGAGGTCTCCAAAAATGGTTAGATTCTCGAGCAACGTAGATTCGCGAACGAGCACCCCAGAAAAGCGCGGTATCACAGCGACGCCCCCTTTAAACGAATCTGCGACCGCTAACACCGAAAATAAAATTATTAAATCCAGCATTCCTGAAAAATCAAGTCCTATACCGATATTCGTGCGAAGAACAAGCGAAATTATCGACCAGGACACCAAAAATTCCTTGGATATCACTATAGACGAGATTGCGAATGGGGATGACGCGAAAGAGCAGAAAGATAACAGAGGGATAGGTAATTGTGCTCAAAAGCATTGTAGATGGAGTCCGGTAGCAGTGTGACATTATAGAATAGACTTCGCGTGATCTTTGACTTAACATGACCAGGAGAAAACACTTTATCATTTCTTACGATCCCATCATCAAAGATCGTGAAGATTTCTGTGTATACTGATTCAAACCATAGTTATTTTATGCTTTACATTAGCCGCATGCTAGTTATCTTTGTTTTTCAGACTACTGTAGTCCTCATATTGAGTGTTCATTCAGCATTACTAACATTGGTTTCAAACCACGGGTTTTGATATTATTGTGGACATTCTTGATTGTCCTATTGAATGAGACACCGTTTTTATTAGTTTCAATTCATCTTCTGTGAATATCGTTTCCAACTATAAGACAAGGGCTCTAATGACAAAATGTGGCTGACTTTTAGCTGGGTAAAGATTTACGGTGTTGGGGGAATTGGTCTTCATTTATTTGTCCTAAGTAGCTCTTAATCTACACTCACGACCACTGTGAATATTACAGTAAGTGATTAGGTCATATTGCATGAACCATATTCAATTTCATTTTGTCTTCAAGCTTGAGATTCTCAACTTAAGTGTGGAGTCTTTTAAAATATTTTCTTTTTACAGCTCCATTTTATTATTCCACCACTAACCCGTTCATGGTCGAGTTGTTTTATATAGTTCTTCAGTTTTATGGTGTTGATTGAAGTGTATTGGTTTACTCAGCTTGTGGAGTCGGTGTATAAAGGAGGAATGGTAATGTTGTTTAACGTATTTCATTTTCAGATGATCACCAAAGGCAGAACGACGATATGGTTTCCGCAAACGAACGAGAAAACACTGAAAATGCTTCAAGAACGAGCAACCATTCGCATGGAAGTGAAGCTAGAACTGTAAGTGTGCGACATTTTTCTAGATAATAAACACCTAAACGAAACGATAATTCAAAACATGTTCGAAACCTTTTTGCTGTTGTCGACGGTTGTTATAATATATGTTCCAAAGATTGCTATATTTTTTAACATTTTGGAGTCGGTCAACGTTGTTCACTCCGTAAAATCAACAAAGGTGATAGGCTCTATCGGGAATTACGGAGTTGCACACGTGTTTTTCGTAGAAAAATGTTTCTCAGCATGAATTTCTTTAAACAAAGAAAGGTAAGACCAAACTAAAAATAGACCACGTTCAACCTCCCACATACGTTAAAATACAACTTGGTGCCTCGTACTTCGCACGCCTCCAACCTCGTATGTTCCAGACTTCGAATGCTGAATTCATGAGAAATTCCATTCGCAGCTCGACCGATGCTTCTACGTTCGAAAGTTTAACGCGCGTAGTGAAATATTGCGTTCGCTTTGTTTATACATTTGTACGTTTGTGATTTGACGCGGGAATAAATAAAATTGACACTTTGTTTATTACCCCCCCGACAGAACTTATTTATGTGTATGTTATGTGTATTCACTGTTTAGCTTCATTAAAATGGTTTCGGATTAAGGTCTGGGAACGGATAAATCAACTTTCAATAATGGGGAAAATTGATTGTTAATTCACAGATGATAATAACTGCAATAATTTTACTTACGTTAAAATGCTGCATTTCATGGAAGTTGTTGGATAAACTTAAATAAACGAAATAGCACGTGCTAGATCAGTATCAAATACTAAGTACACTAAGATTAAGTAGTTATATTAAGCATCAAGCAGTATAATTTGACCAGCAAACAAGCGAAAAAGGTTGGGAAGCCTTGCTGTAGTGACTTGTTGTTGCTCATTGTTATATTATATATGGATTAGCCGGAGAAGGTTAATATCAGCAACATAGAAAAATATATTGGAACGGCTGGGCAAATAAATAAGTCTGTTCCTTTCACATAGTTACCATCTCCTGCAGCGTTATATTATGTATAGTCGTCGGGAGAAGATTCAATATTATTCTCTGCTGTTATCCCCATTACCTAGCAACGAGTCATAGTTCGTTACACTGGTGGATGGTTAAAGATTTGCGTTAGCTTACTTAGCTTCGCTTACAGTATCAAATGTAGGGGTATAATGAGCCTAACATAGGCAAAAGTTCTACATTATTAGAGATTAGTTTTTAAACTGACTTTGGAGAGAAGTAGTGAGGCGTGTTGTGTACCCAGCCTTCTCCTCAATATTTAGGCGATGATATTTGGGTACGTTGTCCCATATATATGTCCAGTATCATTTAAGCTTTAGATTTTAGTGTGATAAAGGCCGCTAGATTATAAACAGCCAGGCGCTCTGGAGATTAGTACCTACCGTCGCCTTCTTAATATTTAGGCGATTATATTTGGGTAGGTTGTCCTATATATATGTCCAGTATCATTTAAGCTTTAGATTTTAGTGTGATAAAGGCCGCCAGATTATAAACAATCAGGCACTCTGAAGATTAGTACCTACCGTCGATGTATACGACATACGTTCTTCCACTGCGATTAGTTTTAAGGCGTGAGTTTTTTTGATAGGTTGAGTTATTATTTTCACATAACTTGATAGTATTTAAATAATTTCAGTTTGTTGAACACACTATGACTCCCGAACTGCAGTCAAGGAAAAGCGAGTCCCCGCCTGTATTGGAAACTCCAGCATCAAGTCCAGAAAATGAGGTACAGATAGTACTTTAGCTTTTTTGCTATCCGGGTAATCGTGAGGAAACGCAGGGTTGCCTGCGTAGCATTTTCTCTTAAATTTGAACAATTTCAGAGAAGTTTTGAGGTCTTGCTATCTAATTTGAATTGTCAGTGAATAGTTTGAATAGTCTGAACTTAATCATACAAGTAAGATTCAAACAAACGATTTCTTTATCATATCATTTTAGTTTATTTGAATTTGAGTTTATTTTATTTGAAACGCCATTCCCCTCCACAACCCAAGAGAGCTCTCAGAGTACTACATCACTTGGGGGCCAATAAAATGTAAGAAATTTATAGTCATGCATGAAATAATGCAAGAAGTTATAAATGCATATAAAAAAGGGAATCCCAGTAAGAATTATATTCTGTGACAGATATGTGTACATTCAGTTTTATGTCTTGGATAGAGGTATACATAAAGGTACTTTTTAGGGGCTTACGAATGAAAGTTTTACCGATATACCTTTACCTTGACTTCCCCTAAGTCCTATCGAACTAAAATAGGTTATTTGTGTAAGTCTCGAGAGAAATAGAGTCAATATCATTCCGTAATGATCACCTAGCACAGATTTTCTTTAATTTCCATTTAAATTTTAGTTTTTATTTCTTTCTCTTTCCTATTATTTTATATGTGTGCTCACTGAAATTATTTTTTTCCTTTAATTCCCCAGCTGGAAATAGGATCATACAAACCCTCTGTAGCAGAAGACCAGGTGAGCTTACGCCGCCAGCAAATCATCAACGAGAACGACACTCTCAGGGTTAAGATCCACGAACTGAATGACGAAGTCAATCGTTTGGAAGAGGAGAAGTCAGCGCAGACTCAAAAGTTAAGCGAACTAAATCTGAGAATGACCCGGCTGATGAAAGACGACGAGAAAAACGTCTTAACCATTACGAAACAAAACGAGGAAATAAAAACTCTTAAAGACACGATCGACAAGCATCAGCAAAAATTGGAACGAAATGAACAGCAGCTCAACGGAAATTCTAAAATGATTGATCAACCAGTAACGAAGAAATCTACCGTTTGTGTTCTATTGTAAGTTTTCTTACGAAGCTCAAGGCCGTGATGGGGATCACGGCCCGAATTGAGAGGCTATTTTGACTAACTGACGCCTAGCAAAGTAAACTGTCCGATTGTCGACAATTCATTAGGGATGGGCCGTTTAACGATTATCCAGCCGTTAACTTTATGATTGTAGGCCAGATTCCATGGCTCTGTGAAACGAAACCTATTTGGCAGTAAACAGGTTTCCGTATACATCATTTTCCATCGTTAAATATTTCTGCTTTGTCTGACCTTTCTTACGATCGATTTTATTATCTTTTCTGTAATATCTTCCTAACAAAATGTGTATATTTATTGGATAGTATTTTTCAGTATAGTCATTTTTCCTAGCTTCAATGTGAGCCGATGTTTATTGTGCAGGCCAATAAACTTATGCCCATTAGAGGTTACTTCAACCTATATGTTGGGGGACCATGCTTTCTCATATCTCATCTAGTGTTTGTCGATGGGTTATTAGTAACCATATAAATAACCTTCTACTCGTACTTCATAAGTATTCCTACCTGCCACTTTCTTTTTATTATCGAATTTATAAATGTTCTATTTTCAAGAGCAAATATCATGCGCCATAATACTTACTAGCGTCCCCTATCGACTACTGTTTTTTTACTTCCATAGTTTGCGACATCGACTTGTACATGGGGATTGATCGATGATCGTACATCGATAATGCTAAATCAGAATATTCATGTAGTGTGTTGTAGCTGTCTTTGTTTATATATTTATATACCTGTTTGCAAACGTTACACTGGGTTTACAGACTCTCGATTGCAAATTCCATTTACGAAAAGTATCTGCAAACAACTTAATTCAAACACTTAAAACTTTGGATCATGTAACAGTGGCATTCGTAGCAAAGCTCTATAATTTTTCACAATTCAAAGTTAAAACACTTCAATATCAATTCAATCACGGATAAAAAAACGAAGTGAACCCTAATAACTTGATGGAAAGAACGCACAAGGGGTGTGCACAACTCGTAATCAAACACGGTTTTGGGTCATGGTTTCGTAACATAGTGTGTATAAGGCCAAGCTATGAATTGTATATTTTTTAGCCATTGTATATAGTCTGTAATTATTTCTGTCTTTTATTTTCTAACCTTGTGTAAAATATATATTCGTTATAGTAAATATGCGAGGCTAGTGGATCAGAAGTGTTTCATCAGTTTTATCGCTTTTTTTTGATAACTCACGAATGTCCTCTATAGTTTATATAAATTTGTACCTTTAAAAAATGTAAAAAACTTGTAATACAACATTACATTCTAGATTTCAAAGTTACAAAGAAAGCGCAGGGATAGACTCTCATGGACGCAAAGAAAGCAGTCATCAAAACGTTAAAAGGAAATGTATAACAAAACATGAATCACCTTTACATTGCAGCATTTCTACAGCTAGTCATGGTACAGAAATTTGTACAGTGCCCACATGTCATCTATATATGTTACATGCACAGTTCGAACAAAACAGAACAAAGAAGAAAATATTGATGAGTAATATTACAGGTGACCCTCGATTTATACAGAGGTCACGCTTCCAACTGAATATATCGACTTGGTTGCATTTTTATCGTTTTGAAATGCTATATATAGACGGTAGTTATCCTTGTTTCCTGATTAAAAAGCTATATGTACGTCAATTCCCAACCTTAATAAATAAGACAATATTTGTGAAATCATAAATTTACTAACATTCTATATAAACCTATTTTGTGGTCTAGAATTGTTGTGTGATTATAACGATAAACCCGAAACATGATCAACTTGATGTAGCAGCCAGAAAAACGTCTTTGCTCTAGCCAGGAAAACTTCAAATTTAGCCTACATAATCACACATTTAGTCCTTCCCCTATTTATGCTATTGGACATGTCGTAAATATGTTCATAGTACTGTCATCAAACTATTATCTCTTGAATTCTTGTTTCAGCATCGGAGACACCGTACGCAAGCAGCAGAGTCGTTTTTGATCCCCACTGTCCGTCCACAGTCGACAGATCGGAAACGGACGCGCATTTATAACTAGCTGGATAAAAATTCCTGTAAAAGATCGGTCCATCATTGGAAAGATTGTAGAATTTTTCTGACATTGAGTTTTGCAGTTTCAGTGGACGAACAGACAATATGGGAAAGGGCGGTTCAGCTTCCATTTTATAAAGCAGATTGAAGCAGCTTTTATTGCGCGTGTCGTCCATTACACCGGTTAGAATTGCGCCTGAATATAAAAAGTGAGTGAAACGGTGAGTGAAATTCCCTGATTATATTTTCGAAAATTTGATTGTTGCTTCGCATGGACGCAAATACTGTTTGCCCTAAAGTTCCCACATTTTGTGAAGTTAGTCAGAGACAGCGCCTGATATCAAATTAGACACCACAAGTTTGATGTGTTAAAATTTCTTGATAATATAATAAGTCCAGTATTTCTCACATTGATGATTGATTATGTAGGGTGTACAATGTGTACTTAGTAGCCTAACGGAAATATTGGGAGTACGTCTGTAGTATTCGAACATGGGTGCGAAATTTCCCAACTGATAAGAGATTTGGTTCCCAAGAATTTCATTAATGTTGTATGGACTTGAATTTTGTTTTTTTAAGTTCCATGAGATATCATGGCCGCAATTATTCGGCCCTGATAATTAGGAGAATCTTGTCTACTTGCAACGGAAACGTACATTTGAGAGTATTGCATCAGGATTACGCGCAAAGTCACAACTGGATATATAAACGTGAGAATTCCGTAATCCCGCTGTTTAGTTAGGAAGAA
Source organism: Halocynthia roretzi (assembly GCA_013436055.1). NCBI lineage: Eukaryota > Metazoa > Chordata > Ascidiacea > Stolidobranchia > Pyuridae > Halocynthia > Halocynthia roretzi. Next base: position 26,284 of record QRAM01000084.1, on the reverse strand, counting down.
GGATGGCAGCAATCAGGCGAAAGACAGGCTTGCTGTTATTTGTTTGCCTAAAGCCCACTAACATATTTCTGAAACCTTCTTTCACAATCGATTGTTGTATATATATACATGCAATTTTCGCAATTGAATTACACTTGATTTGAATCATTTCGGCTTTATCTCGACTCACAATTGTTACGAGGATTACAATGAACCTTATCAGTGTAAATGAATGATTCGAGGCTTGGATGGAAATGGCCGATTTTATACCCTTGGCTACAAAATTGCCACAAAGTTTAGGGGGGATCTCGTTTGGATTACAATCTTTCATGGCAACCAATAAGAGATTACACACCTACAAAGACGTCCGGAAATCGCTTGATAAAGGAGATGACCAAAACAGCGGAAGTTCCTCCGACCGTATCAAGGTTTATTTCCGTTCCAGGTTTCGATAAGGATGTCGACATGAAGTTTAGAGCCATTTGAAAAACGCGTTCCGATTTCGACTTGTACATTTCGACACAGGTATTTTGTCCGGTCGACGCAAGTTCTGTGCAATCGATCACGACGTGTTCGGGATGGAATTCCGTAGAGAAGTACAGTCGCTCCTTAGAAACGAATGGCCGCCAGTCGTTCATCAGAACTTGCCTTGGATAATTAATTTTGTCGATTTGGGTCGTCAAAATTAGTTTTATTGGGTCAGTACACGTTACGGGTTTTGGAACGTCGGAATCCCAGGAATCCAAGTCGATTTGAATCTTACAAATGTAGAAGTTTCTTGCACCGACGCATTGAGACTTGTTGAATACTTGTTCCCTGCTACTGAAGACAAGATGCAACTGCTTTTTCCAGACTATCAGTCTCGGTTCTTTGTAACCGTGACCTCCGTCGCTCCCGTCGAAGGTGAGTTCGCAATCGGCATTGCTACGAAATTCTGGAGGGTCGACGATTTTGACCCCCTCCATCCTGCTCTGTTTGATTCTCTCGAAGGGATCGAACTTGATTTGAACTCGGTGAAATATCATCTTTCCCTGCGCTCTTTGTCGCTTCAGTTTTGCGAAAAATAGTTTGTTGACTCGGTTCCAATGCGTGGCCGAGTTATCGTTCTGATTTTCCCGTATGAGTTTTCCCAAATGACCCACGTAGTAAATGCTTCCGTTGTAATACGATATTCCCGGGTTAAAATGACGCCAGGCTACGGAGCTCACTGGAGATATATAATGTAGGATCTCTGAAGCGTCCAGTATATAATTCTTGCTCAGCATTTCTGGTAACACGAATCTCCTAGCTAAACTATGATGCTGGGCGCCGGCATTCTTACCCAAAATACGCACCACTGGGATGCTGGTGTCGTCTGTACAAAACAACACGTAATATTGATATTACAGAACCATTACAATATTCATTCAATATCTCCCAGTCTTATCTAGAGCATAGCAATAAAATAGAACAGTACAAAATATTATCTAGGTTTTGCATGTTACACACCAATGTATTTCGTATTAGACTAACTGTAACAGCAATGCGTTCTCATATGACAATATTAAATGCATAACTATTCGACTTACCTTGGCCAAATATTAGAAGATAAAATAAAAAAACGCCTAAAAGAATCTTCAAAAGGCATTTCACTCTGCATAAACAGCCAGCCATTTCCTTTTCATCGTCATACAAGATATCAGAATGAAACCACTTGAAGATCTATAACACGCTCAACGAAACCACAGTTTCTCATGACGTCACACCTCATATGGTCTAGGCGACATGCTCGAGATTTCGCAATACTATTTTACGTAACAGTAATTAGTGCTCGTATAATAGTGCGGTCGCAAGTATATACATGTCGCCTAATGTTTGTTAATAGTTTAATTCTTATGAATGCTAATGACATATTTGATGTTTTTCAGAGAAATCTTTATTCTTAGTGTCATTAAAGTATTATTTTTGCCAATAATATTGGTGTAGTATTTTAAGTATTCTTCCGCCAGTAACGTGGGTGAGACAAATTCAGTTCAGCCAGTTCGGCCTTCATTCAACATGTCAAACTACGAAAGGTATGGAAATTTTTCTTTTCTATTTATTGGCGCAATTTACCGCTCTATGTTGTTCTAAATTCCTGATATCTTTACTGCATGAAATTCTCATGCGACGCAGAATGCGAATACCAAGTTATTATATTGGTAACGTGTGTTTCGTCCTTTTTTAGTAACGTGGATTAGAGGTTACCCGATTTAACCAGTAGGTTTTCGTTATCTGGAAAGATAAAAATTGAGTTTTATGTTCGTGTGAAGGTAAAATACTCCCATTTTTAGATATACAATATTTGTGAAGCGTTATTTCAAATTTTACTTGTCATTTACCAGTTATAATTTATTTACCAAATGTGCCGGCAAATTTGAGTGATGTTTTCAGGGGTTTCTTACGTAAAAGTGTGTTGTAGATTTTAAAAATAAAACGTACCAATATAGAGATATCTGTAGAATATATAGAAACGTTAACAAGCACAGATTATCACATGAATAAATTATTGTGATAAATTGAATGGTTGTAATGCATATAAATTTCAAGTAGTCAAGACTAAAATAACAGTCATCCCTGAAATTCTCAAGTGTGAAATCTTGTTATAATATATAATATAGGAATGAGGGAAAAATTGTAAATCCTATTTCTTAACTCTTCCCCGTGTAGATTGATTTAAATAGTTTAATTATTTTCATGGCTGTTGCTGCCTTTTCCCCAAATTTATGAATTGATTGATGACGGACGCTAAATATTAAGTGGGATATATATCGCCATCACTAACCCTTACCTAGTCTCAAAGAAGCTTGCAATTTTGTGATCGTGTTTATCGCATGTTGATAACCATTCAAGTACATGGAATGAAGTCGTAAACGTAATTGATTTTTTTTCTTTCACGCACTATGTCTTGACTTGGTTTTTGTTCATTTGCCACCTTGGAAATTCAAAGGCCCATCTACTGCTGACGCACGTTAATTATTTCTTAATAGTTTGA
>QRAM01000084.1:0-21569 GCA_013436055.1 Halocynthia roretzi | reverse complement strand
GGGTATGGGAGGAACATGACTATTTAATTGTACAGGTTCGGTTGGGTTGAGGGTTAACAATATGTGTTCTTTTTACACGAGGCATTGGGAGCAATAATGTGTCTATTTGGGATTATTTTGTAATGTTCTAGAATAAATGCTAGCGATAACATAGGATTGAAATGACCTTATGAAGTTAGAAAAATCATATTGACACTGAACATTAATCTTTCATGTGACAATAGCTTGACTCTGGTTACATTGATTCTAACCAAACCTACCTCATAACAATGTGTTTATATAACAATATTGATATACTTGTGATCCCTTACTCAAGATGGGGTTTGATTCTAAACACATCTTACGTTGAAGATATCGCGAATGCATTTAATCCATCTCGTTTTTCGTGTTTAGTACTATCCTCTGATCATTAACTGACAGCAGTGAGATGTGTGTAACTATTTTTTTGACACAAAACTAGTGGTAGTTATCAGGGAAACAATAGAACATCAAAATTCGTGGCACTGGCAATTTTGCACCATTGTGAAGTTGAACCATCCCAACTCGAGCCATCATAATTTGGCCACCACTTGTATATTACCAACTTCTAAGTTTTAGTGATTTTAATCGTCAATACATGATTCTTTTTCCCCAGACAAGATGATTACGGAAGAGGACAAGGAGGTGGACAATACGAAGATCGATACGAGAGACGAAACGATTACGAGTACAGAAAAGATTCTGACAGGGGTGGATTCGACAATAAAAGAGACAACTTCTCGAGACCCGGAGGATACGGATTTCCCGAACAGGACGATCAGAGACGGGACGATGGAAGAGATGAAAGGTAATTTGTTTCAACACATTATCTCAATAAAAACTACTCTTGCCTCGCTCATATCTTTCTGGTTTTGAATGAGCTACCTCCAATGGTGTGAATGGTTTCAATACACAGTATTAAAAATATAATCAAAGGCATTCCTTTTATACTTCAATCAGTTTTCATATTCTATCACAGTCTTCTCGACTAATTTTATATTTGTATATTTATGGGATGTTTTAAAAAAGTGAATTGAACTAGTAGGTTTGTGAGCCTTCGTGTTTGAGTTGATGATTTTTGTTCACTGTATGAACCTTATTCGAGTTGCATTATGTGAACATAGATATCCCAACTGCATCCGGTCCTGTTAACAAGCTTACAACTTTTTCTTTAAAAGTGGATTTTATATGCTTGACTACAAACCTGATACAGGAACCTAATACAATGGACGCAGCTTATCATGATTGCTTTGGGGCAGGACAGTCTTTTTACATAAATCTGAAGTGATTCTAGTAATTCACTATACACATGTTTTTTGCGAAATAACCTGACTGAATATCTGTCTTATTTATTCTTTGAAGGCCTGCAGAACAGCAAACCTCAAACGGTGATGAGCCTCGTGAATCGGAATCAACATACGATGGTCCAGCGGGTATGGACCCTGAAGGACTGATTGAGGTAGGCTAGTATATGCTAATATATTGATATCCCCTCGTGGGAACGAATGTTCTAGCATAATTTTAGATTCATTTTTTTGTAATCCAATATCTAAATTGTGTTCTATCATAATAAGTTCATTTGAACACCTGACTGAAACACTGCCCTGTGGAAATAGGGATTGTTCTCTGGTATAAGGGCTCCAGGTTTACTGATTAGGCTAGCTATTGTAGCATTATTATCGATAGCCTCTTTACAGGTGAATAATTGCTTTCACTCTAGAACAGTTGCCAAATCATTGCCTGATACATAGTGATTCATTTCAGCAGCCATATAAATCATACATTTATAGATATTCAGTCTTATTGGTAGCTCTTATATATATATGGGAGTAGTATCACAATTCCATCATTTAAATTCTATATTATACAACCTTTGTCATATCTCTTCACGGGGTCCTAAAGAGTCTAGATGTACAGACAGTTATAGTGTGGCGTTTATATGATGGCAAGTATAGTATTGTTTTTCAATAAAATAGCGGTAGCTCGTTATTTTTTTTTCTCTGGCTTCCAGAAAATTTGTATCACCACAACTGGCTAGTTAAGATTAATATTGAGTTAACACATTGTGCTAGAGAACTGGATTGATTTGCATGTGTATCCGATAATTCAAGTGGATTAATAAGAATCAAACATACCCTGCTTCTGCTGTGTATTAATTTGTATCTGTTCAATACAGTTTCGTTCTTTACTCATCGCTAATTTTATATTCGAGTATATATTTAACCGGAAAATCCAGAATCCGGGTCATCTTGTTATTGTATAAAAAATATTTCGGATAGTAAGCTGTTTATTAATGATTGTTTTTCCTATAACAGACAAACTGGGATGAAGTGATTGAGTTGTTCGATGACATGGAGCTGGATGAGGACCTTCTCCGAGGAATTTACGCTTATGGTTTTGAGAAACCTTCTGCGATTCAGCAACGTGCAATCAAGCCTTGCATCAAAGGTTTGTTTAATTTTGAATAGCGTTCAAAACTGGAGACATGGTTCACGCATTTCACATTTTAGTGTGTCCTCCACCATCCCAACTATAATAAATGCATTCCTTCAATGGGAGATGCAAAATGTAATATCTTTGGGTTGAAGATGCCTACGGGTACGTAGGTATCCGGCCATTATTCTTACACAATTCTCTTTTTGCGTACTTAAATATATCATTCTGTTCCGTAATTGCTTGTTTCAATTATCGGTATCTAGATTCTAGACTATCCATAAATATCAAATGTTAATTCATTTCTTTTATCTATGATATAACTTTCATGAGCATATGGCCAATACCATTTTGCAAGGAGCATATTGTGGCATATGGAATATTAATATTTTATCTCATTTAAACTAAGTTAACTAGGGTTCTTAATTATTTGACCAGTTTTACTTGTCAGTATGCTTGTAAGACTGGGCTATTCGTCTAATTTGTGCTAATCGTATAATCTGATAATGTGGGCAGTCAATATATTTGTGGGGCATCCCTTCCGAATAAATGAATGTTCTTCCTAGGGCATGATGTTATTGCCCAGGCCCAATCTGGCACAGGCAAAACCGCCACGTTTGCCATCTCCATCCTGCAAAGGATCGACCTCTCAGTGAAGAAAACCCAGGCTCTTGTGCTCGCTCCGACCAGAGAACTGGCACAGCAGGTACTTGTCTACGCCTGTATTGAAGCTTGACATTGTCAATCCTTGTCTAAACTCTGTTTTCCCGTCGCAGATTATGAAGGTGATCATGTCGCTCGGGGACTACCAGGGCGTCGACTGCCACGCTTGCATCGGCGGGACAAACATGAAAGTCGAAATGAATTTGTTATCTTACAAGTCACCGCATGTGATCGTGGGAACTCCGGGGCGCGTTTTCGACATGATTTCACGTCAAGTTCTCGGTATAACGGGTTGTTATTTCGTAACTAGACGATTAACTTGACATAGGTCTGATACCAGACAAAAACCTTTATTATTAGCTGCTGTGACAAATTTGATTGAAAGTTCTCGCTCAAATGGTGATTAGATCATTCTGACTTTTGAATTTGTTATCATTACAGACACAGGAAAGATCAGCATGTTTGTCCTCGATGAGGCTGATGAAATGTTATCCAGAGGATTCAAGGATCAGATATATAACATTTTCAGGTGAGAATTTTCAGTAATGAGGCCCAATCTATGTAAGCTATTGGAGTTTTTATTTTGAGTGTGAGCAAGTCATGCTTGACCGTAATCCTTAATTCTACCTTTCTTATTAGATAGGGTTAAGAATGCAACATTGCAATCCACCACACCGCCTGGTATACTCATAATCGCAGTGTCGTAGTGACTTCTAGGTGTTTATTACCCGCTTGGATTTCCCATTGTCTTCTGGTGCTATTAAAAAAAAAAGTTTAGAATCCTGGTCTATATTCTCTAGTGCCGACAATGAATTTCCCATTGATAGGTTTCATTTCATCGTTGAACCTGTAGTAAATGTTGTTGTATTATTTTTAGACGAATGCCTGGCAATATCCAAGTCGTCTTGCTATCTGCTACGATGCCAAGCGACGTCCTCGAGGTGACAAAGCGTTTCATGCGTGATCCAGCCCGTATCCTCGTTAAGAAGGAAGAACTCACCCTGGAGGGTATCAAGCAGTTCTATATCCTGATAGAGCGTGAGGTAACTCAACCTTTTTTCTATGTTCACCCGGAAGTCACTCACATATATATATTCGATATCCTGTGAAATAACAGAATCTTCCCACTTGCTTCGATTATTAGCCATATATTATTATTCATCTAAGGAATGGAAGCTCGACACGCTGGTTGATCTTTATGCAACTCTCACCATAACACAAGCTGTTATTTTCCTGAATACACGAAGGAAAGTCGACTGGTTGACGTCGAAGCTTCGAGAAAGAGATTTTACAGTCTCTGCTTTGGTAAGGCTTCAGTCCAGACTGTTACTTCTCCTTGTGACTTTCACCAAAAGATCGCTAGGTGCTAAAACAGATATCTAAATGCCATAATATATATATACACACAAGTTCTTCAAAGATTCATTATAAAAGCGCATTGTTACTGGGTTACTAGGAGGTGGGTAAGTAAGTGGAAGTAAAATATAATTGCAGGGTAGTATGATAATAAATATACAAATTATCTCCCTACCTTCGCTTGTGGTACAGGTGTTGATGAGGGTTATGGTTATTCACTTATACAAAATAGTTTACACTCTTCATTCTTGGTCGTATACAGCAGGCCTTCCCAAACTGGGCTCGCGACCCAGCATGGGGTCGCAAAGAGTACACCAATTTCATACAAAGTACTACATCTATATGAATTGTACTTTTTCTGACTTCCGAAACGCAATTATTAATGCCAGTGCAAAACATCAATCTTAACTGAGTTGTAGACTCTACAAAAATAACACTATAGTGCGACTTTGTTACATAGTTAAACTTGTACCAGTAACTGCATTGAGACTAGCATTGACGATGTTAAATGTTTGTTTGTTCTCTAGCACTAGAAGTTAAGATTTAACTGTTTCAATGAAATATCAAAAATGTATATTTTGAACTATTTATCACTGTCAAACATGAAGAGTCGCGGAAAATTTTGATAAATTGAAAGCAAAAAAGTATGGGAAGCCTTGGTATACAGTAATCGAAACACGTCTCTGGGCTTAGGTTGAGGCCCATAGACTGCAGTTCCTGCATTATTTTGAACTTATCTTGATTATTTTCCACCAGCACGGAGACATGGAACAGAAGGCTCGGGAACTGATCATGCGAGAATTCCGTTCAGGTAGTTCGCGAGTCCTCATTACGACCGATCTGCTCGCTCGTGGAATCGACGTACAGCAAGTTTCGCTCGTTATTAATTATGATTTGCCTTCCAATCGTGAAAATTACATTCACAGGTAAGAAATGTCAATTTGTACAGAAAAAAAAGCTTTGAATAGGTTGGTTTGATTCATCGGTTTCATTACCGTAATTAATTCCACTTTGTGATGTTTTCTCCACGGGTTTGGGTGAAAAAATTTTTGCTAGATATCGGGAATGCTGTGATACAGGCTTTCTTTCAGTACTACAACTGTCTCAGATAAAAAGAAATTTCTACTAAGTACTACATGACAAATGACTCGTGTATGTATTGATGCATAAGCTGTTCATTTTGCCGCCTGTTATTCTTATTTAAACTTCTTAGTCTTGATTATGAACTGTTATTTCCCGACTAAACCTTGTGTCTGTTTTTAGAATTGGACGTGGTGGTCGTTTCGGTCGTAAAGGTGCTGCTATCAACTTCGTCACAATGGAAGACAAAAGAGTACTTACTGACATTGAGAAATTTTATCACACCTGCATCGAAGAGATGCCAATGAACGTCGCCGATTTGATTTAGTGTTCGGTATGATAAATTTTGTTTACATGCATTATGTGTCTTCACTAACCAGAATCAACAATAATTTCAACAAGTCATTCTCAAGGGGGCTGCCAGTACACCACCAATATATATTTTTGGGTTATAGTGCGATGAAGGTTGATGGTTTGTTGAATAGTCTTGAAACTCCATCTATTCAGTACATTTAAGTAATGCAAAAGTGAAAATTTTTGCATGGTTTCATTCTCATCGAATTCTTAAGGTCAAAATGTTAGACATCTTCCTGCTCTTTCTATAGAGGTACCAATTCAAATTGAATCCTTATTAGGGAACATTTGAAAGCTTGGCAAGCAATCAGACAACAGTGTTACTTTTATGCAGTTCATTGAAATGTGTAAAAAAGTCCCCTAAAAACTCATTCTGTTCTTTTTACACGCACCATATCAAATTGGATTATTTTTGGAAATTCTGACATAATACCAACGTTTAAGTTGGCAGTGACTCGTCCTATTTAGGTAAAATGGGTGGGAACTACGGATTAAATTTTACATCAGAATTCATTTGAATTTGATATAGACTGAAACGCATCCAGTAGACCCAGTTGTAGAAATAGAATGATAATTCTAATAAGGTCATTGTAACTTGTAGGGTTCATCAGGAACTATGGATAATAATATCATCCATCTAGCTCGTAGTTTAAAAACCTAAATGAAGTAAAATTTTTTTTTTACCAGCTTTGACTTAACCCGAATAGCAGTGAGACTCGTGCTGCTGTTACCCCTGGCTCCTTTGCCATTACTACTTTTTGTGTGAGACCCGAAAATACAGGAAAACTATTATCGAGAATACAACCGTGACCTACGAGATTTCCGTCTATGTGCATCTACTTTGCGTATTAAAAAACGAGAACTTTGTTGTACGTCGAACTTCTTTCCGAAAGATATTCTTAGAAAAAACTTTGAAGCAGCTGCTGCTTTTGCTGAACCAAGCTACTTTGTTTCTTGATTTCCAGTGGACTTTGGAACAGTTCCACAAGATTGTGTGCGACTTAATTTATTTAGGTATATATAGAACGACATTACTGTTTTTGCTAGGCTATTTTCGTGTACAGTATTGTATCCTTATTTACTCAATATTTTTTTGACCGCTCTTGCTGTCAATTCGCCTAACCCAAGCTTACTAGTCGGCGATCTATCTGACGAGGAACTCGTCACGTTTTGTCCCAGAAATACTTTCGTCTTTAAAATGGCACAGAGTTTTGTCTTCGCCCCCTTTATTTCCTATTACCCCAGTTGGTCCGTGCCTGAACGCTATACGTATGCGAGTTTATTTTTCTGTTTCCAAATTCTATGGCGACTTGTCGTGTATAAACTGATTTCTAAATGGCGCTCAAGCCTTCAGTCGTCCAACAGCCACGGCGAAGCGCCAGTTGACATTTTGTCGTCGTTCTTACCGTGAACGGTTTAGCCGGGTGATATATATCGCATTTTTTATCATAATTTAAAAAACGGTTTTCCTGCTGTAAATTAGTATCGTAATTGTCGGTGGTTTACTAAATATCTCTATTTTTGACATCGGTACACGTTTCAGCCGGTCGGATAATTAATTTTTTATTGCAACGGTGAAGAAAACTGATAATACGAACACTAGACGAGTTATGGAATAGCATTGCAAGCAAATAATTTAAAGAAATATACTGAATAGTAAAACGGTAATATGTTGATTTTGTAATGTTGGTCGAAATAAATAATGAAACGAAAATTAAATATACTGTTGCTGTGAAAAATCAGAGCTGATATTAATTAGTAAGTCAGTGGGTTTGGTTTGTTTGGCAGAGCTTAAAGAGTCGATAAATTTAAGTTGGGGCTGATATACGATTATATGAATAATGCCTGATGTGAGTACTTTTCTCAATTATATTTACATCTTACATTATGCTTACTTTAGTTAATCAATTTGCAAGAAAGTCAATAGTGGCTATTTGGTTCATTAAACAAAGAGGACTACATAAATTCATTGTTGTCCCTTCCTCTCAGGAGATTGTCTGGTCTTGACCAGCGATTATCGAGTAGCATCCTAGCCTCCTCGAAATGCATCCGACTTCCATCATCCTCAGTCGTTTTAAACGTAGGTGCGGTCTTGAAAGAGTTAACGCAGGAATTGAAGTGATCAACAGCTTGTGAGCAAGAGAAAAATATATTCCAATGAGATTCGGAATCACTTGAAGTGTCTGAGGCCGTGACTTCGACCGATTTAGTAGACACGTCCACGTTGACGGATTTAATTGAAGCGCTCGAAGTCTTTGCCAGAGTTCGACAAAAGCCGGTCAGTTGGTCTTCGTGGAAAACAAGAAGATTTTCTTGAGATATTATCAGACTGCACGGAACCAAGACATCACGATTAACGTTAGAAAAGCTGTGAACATAGTTTGCTGGAGATTCGATACCAGATGCTTTCATCTGTGATACAAATGTCATTGTGGAAAAATAGTTTCACGAGTATAACATGCTGCCTAGTACTTTTTATTTGACACCCCAACAGTTGTGGGAGTCGCTGTGAATTAGTGGAGTCAACACTGCTGGTACACTAGGCTAGAAATCCTATACTATATGACAAACCTGTTCAGCTGACACAATCAAGCAGAAGCATTGCAACCAATCAGTAACAACTTCTTCACTATCAGTCTGCAATAAAAGTCTCTTGTCTTTGCGGAACAAAACTTCAAACTGGAATATTTTACTGCTTGCGTTAGTCCGAAGCCTTTTACATCCTATGCAATTATTTTCTCGCAAGTCGTAGCACATTTCCGGTTTCTGGGCCCCTCTAAACATGGCACACAATTGATAAGCGCACTGTTACTTTTTATCACTACAATAAATCCTGATATAGCAGGTTACAGCAGTATACAGGTTTACAAATATTATGCTTTGCATTCGTGGGCAGTGTATGATTAGTTTTGATTCCTCCCTAGTTAAGAACTCGTGATTCAGAATGTTGCTCATTACCAGTGATACAGGCCTTTGAAGAGATTCCACGGAAAGCATTATCACATTTAAAAGGTTAGTTTATTACTTGGTACTGTACTGGTGAAGCATTCCAGATGACAAACAGAAATATGCTCTCTTCCAGTTGGACCTCCATCTTGAAGAAGATTTGTACTCGAGCAGACCCTCCAGTGTCACATTGGCGGAGATCACACCTAGAAAATTAATTGCAACTGTAAGTACAATCCAATTTATTTATATATTAATACAATACATTTTATTTTTGTAAAATAATATCACCTGTATTTGAATTTGTATCTTCCCAATGTACAAGTTGATAAAACTGCATGTCACCCGAGAGTCCTTCATTATGGATGTATTTACCGAGGGCTATTTTATGTTCGCTTGCATCGTAGAACACAGAAGGACACTAGAATTTTTTAAAATTCAAACAATTTAAAAGATGTTTTGAGGCCCAACTGACAAATTTGTCATCTAAGATTTTTCATTACTGAGAAACTCATTGAAATTTGAATTTATTTGAAACAATGATAGAACACTGTTCCCCCTCCCGAAGTAAGGGAATGCTGTTCCCACATCACCGCTGAACAGTATAACATTATTCACATGTGCTATATAGCTTCAAGATTTGAAATTATTGATTAAAAAAAGTACAAATTTCATGTACCACTTTTACGACATCACGTTGATTGGCAAAGGCACTGAAAGAATGGGAGAGCGTAGATATGATTATTTTTGTGAGGAGTTCGTCTCCAGTATCGATCACCACTTTAGTCCGTATTTTCCTTGATGCATCTTCCTTATTTTTGGAAATGGTGGTTTTCATTTCATAGAAAACAAATTGCATTGCCTGGAACGAAGCATAGGTTTCTCAGCATATTAACCAAACCCAAAACTACCTATATCTCAAAAGCCATTCACTACATGGACTACACCTATCCAGCTTTAGTAAATCGTTCCCCAAAGGGCCAATATTAAATTTCTGAGTATGTCAGCTTAAGTCTTTAGACTTCAACAGGCAGATATTCATTCTATTCACACTTTTGTCCAAGCCTAGATTTAGAATTCTGACAAACCTGAGCAAAGAATTTAACAGCCACGTAGTCAAGATTATCGTATCGCACTATATGTTCAATCTGATATGGACAACTTCCATCTCCGCTTTTTAAAAAATAGAGGAAGCAGTCCGTGAATACCAGGTACAAGGGGCTCCAGTCTCCTTCACAGTGTCCTGTACCAAGTTTGAAAAACTTCAAAAAAATTAGAAGGAATTATTAGTTACTGGGTTACTTGTAAGGTTTGTGTCAATATAGTGTACCTTTATAATTTTCTCACTTTCATCCATTAGAATCTCCAGCATTAAATAAAGTCGCAGCGTGTTATCAATTTCAGCCATAGCTGGATGCGAGATTGATTCAAACTCGAAAGTTCTATCATTTTCTGTATCCAACTTGACATGTGGCACTATCATTTTCTTCAATATTATTTGCTTTGACTTCATCACTTTCCTCGTCCTCAGATTGAATGACTTTGAAATGGTCTTCTGATATTTCTAGCACAGGAGTCGTGTTACCAGAGATGTTGCCGCCATCATCTTGTACTGTAGTAGATTCTTGTTGAATGATTGAATCATCCTCAGTTATGTGTTGATTGGAAGTCATTTCAGGAGTGCTTACACCAGGTACCTTAAATATGTCTTGTGACAAGTAAACTCCTATGTCTCCATGTTTTATTAGGGCTTCCTTTAAACTCCCATGAAGCTCTTCGCCAATAAAATAACCACAGTTACATTCTTCGACGCAATTCTGGGTAGTGGGACAATTTTCTTGCGACAGTTTCTGTATGTTTGTTATGTTGTCGTTGTCAGCTTTTAGGGTGACATTTTCTATTAGTTCACTTTTTCCCACTTCAAAAGTCTGAGACAGTGGAATGGTATCTTGATCCATCTGTCTACTTTGGCTCGAATCAAGATTTAAAGTTTCACCATCATTTTCTTCAAAACTTCCCTTTGTCCTATCAGCACAGAGAATGGAATCCCCATCGCCAGGGTCAACTTCAGGTGCCAATTCCAATTCATTTGCCCTCTCGCCACAGGCTCCATCACCCATTTCGAATACCGTGTCTTGACAGACTTGAATATCTGCTTTCAAAATCAGAGCTTCATCTTTGTTACTCATTTTACGGATACAACGCTTCCTTCTATGATTACTTGGCACAGTAGCATTGTTACTTGAAACAGATGACTTCAATTTCCTTTTAGATTTATGTATTACTTCAATCGGGCAATCTATTATCTCGACGTTTTGATCAAAACGTTTTGTAATCAGCCTAAGTTCACTCCCTCCCCCAAGAGATATTGAATCAGTAGAGCAGTCTCTGAACCTATCAAATGGATTTATTCGATCTTCCTTGAAGGACCTTGTACTTGGATTTACTTCTGATAATGCTATCTCACAATCAGTATCACGATTCATTTCAGGCATATCTGCAACCAGATGGCCAGGTGAATGCATATTTAGGAAGTTTTCACAATTATTGGCATTATCAGATGTGTTCGATGCAGATCCCATATGCTTCGGAGAATCGAGGCACAGACAGATAAGAGCATTATTAGCAATACATTTCTTACATTGATTAGCGATGAATGTTGGATCAGGCTCGTCTTTGTCTCGAAAATCGTGGTGATCCGACATAACATGCATTGGGACAAACACATTCTTGTTTGAAGAAAGGCTGTCACCAGATAATAGGCACTTGACTAGACTGACAGCTTTCTTGCTACTGTCATTAGCAAAATGCCTAATCGTGGCTGTGTCGATATTAACTACGGACCCAAAATTTTTTTCAGTGAGAGAATCCTCACTGGATGTGCTATGAAAGCTACTTCGACTCCCTGCACTGGATGCACTCCGAGTGCTGCTGCGCTTGACTTGAAATGGTTTGATTTGAAAATTAAGATATGTTGCGTCCTGTGGTATAGAATACAATTCCAGATCTTTCAAACTTTTCAGAAGAAATCAAAATTGCACATGAGGTAATTTTTTTGGCCGTGATCCTGTTTATGCTACCATGTAAAATGTTATCCTGTGTTTTGTTCCATCTTTACCATTGCAAGGATTGTGCTCACGTCGAGAACAGATTATGAAAGTATATTGAATATTATCAAATTTGAATTGGGGTTGGTAACCTGGAGTTATTTAATAAATCTTTGAAGAGGGGAATTGCAAATGTACTAATGAAAAGCACAAGGAATAAGAAGGAAGTTATGCCAATAGCAAATGTGCTTGGGCCTGAACAAATTAATTGTCAGGTAATCTCAGCTTTTCCAGTATCTGCAACTTACCGGGTGAAGGCGGAATGATAGAGAGTCGAGTCCCGATATCAGTGTTTGAATAACACATATCTAATCAATATGATAAAAGATTACATAATGAGATAAAACAGTCATGCAATTAGGCTTATAAATACTTACTTGACTTGAGCAAACCAGGGCATATCTGGAATTAAAAATTAAGTCAATTTTTTATAGGGATAATCATAACGATCAAGTACACCTCACCATTTTTATTTATTGTATCCAATACATACCTGTGATAATGTTTCAACATTTCTGATGTATTCATGGAAAATGATTGAAGATAACTTTCCAGCTCTGTATCATTAAGCGCAAAAAAAAGCCAGGAACGTCCTGCAACAAAATTTATATATTTGTAGATGGAGGGAAAATTTTGCAGTACGTATTTACAATAGGCAATAACAAGAGTGCTATAACGACTGACATCATGGTTCATGTCAAAGAGTACCATGTTATCATCTTTGAAAGTGAGGCAATTAAATTATAATAATACAACATTTGGCAAAACAGCATAAACATAAACATAAAGTTTTTGAAACTCTTTTGCTCTTTTCTTGAGCAAGTGGGTAGAACAGAGATTGCACATACAATCATATCTAAAAATATTGTGCTCTGAGTAGTAAATATGCTAAAACAAAACAAAATATTACTTGTGATATATTACACACCTTTTCCTATGCCAGTTTTTACATTTCTCTGATTTTCAATCTTTCGAATCAAGTCGTTTCTACAGAACTGTCGCACAGCTTCCCAAAATCCGTTGGGTACTTTTAACCTGAAGTGTTCAAGCATCTAACAAATTTTGATCAATTGATTCTACTTAATTGATTTAAATTTGTTCTTCCACAGAAAGTTATTTATTAAAAATACCCCATTACATCAAATTTATCTATCTCCCTATGGATAATAAGAGTGATATGGAATCTATATAAATGGATGAAGTTGAGTCACACAAAATTGTTGGGCACTGTTACAAGGTCATTGACATGCCATACTAAAATCTCCGAACAGTTTTGATGAAGAGGTAACATTTCATTGTTCAAAACATACCCTTATGTGATACAATATCTGAAAATTCCATAATGAAATTTTTCCCCCACCAACATTTTCTATAATTCTTCTGTTTACCCATGTAAAAATATCATTTCCAGACAGCTGCACAGTATTCGCCCGGCTGGACTTTCGTTTGTTATCGTAAACGTTTTCTGCCTTCTGATGTCTTCATCTTCAAATGTCAGTTTTTCCATCTGAATCTTCAACATAATACAAGCTTTAATATTCAACTACATCTTTCCATACGGGGGTTTGATATGGTTACTGTTTTAATTGAGAGTGGGAGTAAGGGGTGTGTTTTAATTTTTTTTACATCACAAAATGAACTGCATTTCAACTATGTTTTATTTTACATAACTGTATTTAGAACTTGGTGTACTATGCCCACATTAGTGACACAATACTGCCAATTTTCTATCCTATGTCTAGACAAGTAAAATATGTTTTGCGTCTAACTTCATTTTAAAATGTTTTTATTTTATATCCAAGTTTATTTATTCTTTAGTTCTCGCCAAGTGATGATTTTTTGTGACGTCATCACCTAAATGTTCCATTCTGCGTGTGTAAGTCGTCTCGGTCACAAATACCACCGAAATTACCACTTTTTCACTCACCATGAATGAAAACAAAACAAAAACCAAAATAATCGAACACAAGTACACGCATGTTTCGCCTTAATACCTGCTTAATTGCGTTGGACAGATGATTGAGGAGTTCATCCTTGTATTCATTCTGAAAATCCATCATTCACTGATTTCTTTCTGGCATAATAACTCGTGAAATCATTATTCCCTAGATATCGGGATTTTGTCGAATTTTTTTCATTGAACAAGGTGATTCCCCAGATTCATTGGTGAGGCGCACCGAGGTCACACGTCACAAATATCGCTATTAAATTTTTGAAATTTATTCATATTATGTATTCGATAAATTATGAAATACGATTGAATAAGTTCGGTATTATTTTTATCGTAGTAATTTTTCATTCTTTTCTTGATTGCAGGCAAACTAACTCAAACTGCAACATTAACAGGTCAAGTCGTTGTAGTGATTTTTTGATTGTTTACAGAACTCATGTTAGTATAATAGGGGAATGCAGAGTAATGGCTGCGTTAGGGGTGCGTTCGATTTTACTACGCAGATTTACAAATACAAGAACCTTTGTGAGGTAAGTCCTTGTAGTAGTACTTTGAATTCAATACAAGTTTATAGCTACAAGTGAAATACCGCTGATAGTATTAACTGAGGTAAATTCTGCTTTCATACCGAAGAATTATTAGGTCAGGCATCCACTGACGAACAAAATAAGCTCAATAATTTTAAATTCAGTATATTGCCAATTTTTATCTATGACGTATGGGTGGGTATAAGACATATAGACGTATTGTATATAAGACCACTGATACCTGACCTTAATAATAGCGAAATAAACTTTTATTGGAAAAATCTTATGCTGGATAGTGTATATGACCCCAAGTTGGTTCGTTCAAGGGTAAGTAATAGTGTATCCATCATTGAAATTGTCTATTTGTGGTATAATAATGTTCACAATGTTTAAGCGCAGTTTGCATGAATCGGTAATCTTATGCAGGCATGGTAGTGATTAGTATGTAGCGTTCACTTCAATATCTATACGATTCGCCTCCAGTATTTACCTTTGGGTTGAAACACTACCAAACATTTTCTTTCATCATACGCTGAACGTTCATTAAGAAGGTAATGATACTGAGCTACATCACAATATTCAGCATAACCTAAACTTTCTACTACTCAGTGAATGACCGACTAGGTTCGGTTCCGACGACCTGGTCGTCAATCGAATTGATCAGTAAATGAACCACCTAGTTACGACTAGAATCCGTTCCGACCTGGAAAATATCTTGCAATATTTGCAAGTTACCAAGAGCGGTCGTTAAATGGGGTGGTTGTTAAACAAGGGTTACCTGTATGTAACAATGAAAAATATTTTCAAGATTGATTCCACGCAGAACTGAAAATGTTGTTACACTCTCAGCTGTGCAATTATCTGATTTCTGCAAGAACCAGTGGTTGTTCGTCAGCAAGCCATTGTACATAAAGCCATGTATCAGCTTATTCCATAACACAGCTGCACGATTGAATGCTGAAAATATTGACACGAGGTTGGTAACAATTCTTACCATTAAGTTTCTTGACCCATGTTTTCTTATTTATTCTTCTTTGAAGCTATTAAAAATGTTGATGTATTTTTAGAGAGGAGATTTGCATCTCTCTGGAAGAGTTAAAAGATGCTGTTGCCAGTGATAAAGTGTATTTAATTGATGTAAGGACTCGAGCTGAAGTTGATGCGGGGCGGATTCCTGCTAAAAGATTCCTACATGTTCCTGTGCAGGAAATAAGTATATACAGTAATCCCTCTCTGGAACTCTGGAACGTAATCCCCGCGATAGGAGAAAATCCGCGAAGTGGAAACGACATATTTATTTAATTATTTGCATATATTCAAACGTATTCAAGACCATTATAAATCATTCACATACTCTTATATACCTTATTAACCTTTCCCACAATCATTTGACTGGTTATTCAATTTTATTGAACTTTTAGCGCTTGAATTGAATTGAATCACCAAACAAAAACTGAAATATGAGGTAATCTTATACGCCAGATAGAAAACAGTGGCCTCGGATTCTACAGGAAAGACCGTGTTTTTTTGGTTTTCCCTTTTCCTACCTTGCAAAAAATGTAGTAATTTTTAAGTTTAGTTCTGTCATTGCAGATTACAATGGGGTGAGTAAACACTGTTGCACATATAAGGTTTTGTATTCTAAGCAACCCTCTTCATTGTTTATCGTAAATTCACTGCTGGTCCAGGTCCACATTTATATGTTTTAAAATGTTTGAATTTATTCAAATAATAGGTACTTTTTATATATGTATTAGGTGATGCATTCAATAAACTGTCAGGTGAAGATTTTGAAGAGAAATACGGTACTACAAAGCCTGAGAAAACTTTTCCGAACCAACCTGACATTGTTTTATATTGTTTGGGTGGTGTTCGCAGCTCAGCTGCATTGAAAATTGTTCGCGAAGCTGGTTATACTAAGTAATTATTAGCACTCTGTTTCATTTTCTATGAGATGTACGAGTTAATGTCTATTTTTACTTAGATCAAGGCATTACCCCAGTGGTTGGAAAGGTTGGACTGAAGGAAACAAGTGATTTTCTAAAATGAACTAATTTTGTTCCATATACGGTTGTTAATCTTGACTGCAATACACTTGTAATAAAAGATAAATGAAATAAAACGGTTCAGCATGCATTGGAAATTAATTCACGGATTACCACAAAAAAACGAGTTTCGAAGAACGTATTATGACGTATTAAAACGCTTGAGCACCCAAGCGTCCAACAAAGTGTTCTAGAAGTGTAAATTACATTATATATTCAAGTGTTGAATGAGCATGTTTGTAAGGCATAGTGCAACTGAACGTTAGGTTACATTGTTAAAAATATTATATAGTGCATAACTGCAATAGATGACTGAGATAGTGAGAGCAGAAATATTGAGTGCTTGATTTTTCAGAACAAAGTGTCGTAATATTTTTCAACACCTTGTTTATCATGCCACTTAATAAAAAAGTTAAAAGAACGAACTCGACGTCGTTTAAAAAGAATGACTCAATTGCTGAATATTTCGTTGTTCAGGGAAATTATAATCAAGCTGATGACGAATTCGGACAGCAATATGTGTGTAATAGCTTAGCAAGTATTCTGTTGAGTAAAATGGAAAGAATTGAATCATGACTCTACAGATGATGAATCTCCATTAAGTAACAGACCTGCCTGTGCTGATGAAACTCAAGTCAGTGCTGTTCACTTGAAAATTCAGCTCATGTTATTGGCATGTATCTGTATGTAGCACATATATCATTTGGTACCAATCAATACACAAGTTAAAATGTACATGATACACTGCATTGATATGAAGTAACCATGGTCATGCTACTGGTGATAATGTGACAACTTCACAATAGACACAGAAGAAGTTCTCCATAATTGTTTACAATTCTAGTTTTAATTGTATAAGTGTCACATTACCACCACTAGCATCACCGTACTTATTTCAGATCACTTCAGTATATAATAACTCCCGCTGTAAGCGGAGTTCTATTGTATTTGGTACGGAATATTATTACCACTAGTTAGATTAGCTAAATTAGCTGAAGCCTCCATGAGTTTTGTAATAAAAATTACAATTATTCCTGTAGACTCCAATAATAATGCCTAATTTTGAAAGTACTAGACAACATCAAAGTAGATTGTTCCCATATGTAGATTAATATTCCGGTATATTATTCACCCCTGTTTAAACAATCACTAAATTCCTTTTATTTACATTATATAGTAAATATCCCTAGTAACCTGGGTAATTTATATAAAATAGCTTCAGCTTTCGTATCATCCCTAAACTAAAAACTAGCTAGATGCCTTCAAGCGAATAATAATAGTGGAAATATCATTTAAAATTAATATATTGGACGGGCGGGAAGTTAGAAGTGCTGCAGCCATATACAGTGCCTACATGAAGTTTGGGTGATGGCAAGAATTGTGAGTGCCTATGCATTCATAAAGCAATTATGTCATGTCTACTGTTTTCAGTCCATGAAGTGTGGTCTCACTATATTACACCTGCTTGCCACTAGCCAGGCCTGTGAACCGATATACATATATCGGGAATTGGA
Organism: Halocynthia roretzi; assembly: GCA_013436055.1. NCBI lineage: Eukaryota > Metazoa > Chordata > Ascidiacea > Stolidobranchia > Pyuridae > Halocynthia > Halocynthia roretzi. Next base: position 3,575 of record QRAM01000084.1, on the reverse strand, counting down.
TAAAGTGAGGAGAATGTTGAGAAATTTTCCAGGAACGTTCCCGAGCTATAAATCTGACGCCATTAAATAAACGCATCAAGCCATTTTACTTGCCAATTGCTAACTAGTCGTAACTTTGTTACATTTGAATGCACAAGGTTGGGTGCAAAGTCTATTCATTATGCAGCAGTTTGAAATGTAAATTAAAATATAAAATTGTAAAATGTAATTTAATTTAATTTTCAAAGTTAATGAATGATATGTTAAACAGTGATAATATAAATAACAATCTGAATCATTGTTTCTGGTGTACACTTTTTTATGTTTTTTTATCTTGAGATATATTTCAATCTCGCCGAAATGAAACACCGAGAAATCTTATCCAATCTTGTTGTATTTCAGACAAGTACAAGTCGTTCAGAGTTTATGCTTTGTCGCCTCTTGACAGCAATTCATAAGAAGCAACTGAATAGCAATATTCTTGGCGTAGATAGGTCAGGGTGGCATTGGAAAATGTACAATCGTGTTGTATTCCAGATAATTACAAAAGTGTATGCTTTGTCGCCTTGTCAATATGATTTCATGATTAGCAAGTGAATATACCTCATGTGATTTGGAAGATCTATATTTAGATAGGCCACAGGGTGATTTTGGAAAGCACAAGGGGTATCCAGGATAATAGGTTTTGACCTTTAAGTGGAGTTGTAAGCTGGAGTTTCCAGGCTAAATCACCCCTAAATTTTCAACTCACAATGCAATAATCATCAATTTTTGCGAGTGTTAAAGCGGCTGTGGAGAAGTTTCTGTTGTTGATTCTTGTTTGATTGCGTGGATAAAACTGATTTTCTGACACTTTTGTTTATATAGCTATCCTTGCAGCCATCCTTTCTTAATTTGCAGGCTCGAATTTGTGGGTCTTAGTAGTAACTCTGGTCCTCTCGGATAGGAATAAGATTAACTTTGACAAAATGGTATTTTCAAATGTTCACCAAGTTTGTTTTAATTCAATTCTAGCTCTCTGGTTGTTTGTACTTTGACAAAATGGTATTTTCAAATGTTCACCAAGTTTGTTTTAATTCAATTCTAGCTCTCTGGTTGTTTGTACTTTAAAAATTATGTTTTTATCTGAGAATGAAAAATATCAAGCCGTGCTCAATGTCATCCATTCTACAACGACGATGACAGTCCACTTTCCAGGATCAATATCATTTAGGCCTCCAGACAAACTTATTTCACCAGATTCATGGTGACATCAACCAGTCTACCAAGAAAAAACAAACCCAGGTAATGCTTAAATGTGTCATTTATTAGAGTAGTGATGAAACCAACTGTATATATTATCGGTACCTGTATATGCTCTGTCAGATGATCTGTGATTATTATTCTATCCCCTTTATGTGCCTGCGCAGTCTGACTCAACATCTATATAACTGATTAGACCTCACCTTGAATTTGGTAGTTTATTATGCAAAGCCAATTTATTGCCGAAACCCAACTGCAGTTGAATATTTTCCACTACTAAGATAACCAGTGCTTATTGCTACATAGTCGTGTGGGATGGGATCGAAACAGCGCTACGCGACATATTATATCCGTTGTTACATGTATATAGAAAATGACAATATATGTACTTTGATTCATTCCCATGATATAGACTAGAACGCTACAGTACAGTGATTCCCAATTTTGGTAATGCTGAGTTGACTGAAAATACTCTCATCCCACACTATTCAGTTTTCATTCTTTCATTTAATTCTTGTGTGTGAAGCATGATGTTGTGTCGTCTGATGTGTCATTGTGTCGTCTTTTGCGGTCAGAGTTTCCGAAATTGTTTATTTTTTTTGGCTTGATTGCCTTGAAAAAATTTATCTGCTTAAAATGAGAGCTTTTAGTAACGAGGAAAAGCTTTGTTTTGTCGGCGGGATTCTTCGGAGGATTCCTTTTCCGGTTCCCGTATTTTTTCTAGTTCCAACAGTCTTTTATACGAGGGTGAGCACTTCATGCCACAGCGCACTCTTGTGTTGAAGTTGGGCAAAATTTTTACTCCACATGCGACTTGTGTGATACGTGATCATGATAAGCTGATCGATTTGTTTGTGCGATTTTTACATGTGTTGTTTTCACTCGATGGAAAATGGTACTGGTGGATCGGTACATTACCATCGATGAGTTAGCATACTCTTTGCAGATTAGTCAAGGCTCTACATAACCTTCGGTGAACTTCATTGTCATTCAGTATCATTTGTCGAGCTTGTTCACTGTTATCGTCAATGGTGGAGGTTGCAGGACGTTCTGTTCCCTTCTGCGTGTTTCATGCTTGTCCGGCAACTTTTAAACGTCTCAATCCACTTATACACGCTTCTTTTCGGTAGCGCATTGTTTCCATATTGTGTCTGCCAAACCTCCAGTGAATCTCAGCCCCTGACACATCTTCTGACCATAAAAATCAGATCTTTGCATGTTGTTCTTCACTGGTGCATTCTGCTAGTGGGGTCGCCATTTTTTATCGACTGAAAACAACACTTNGTCAAGTCACAGTTGCGTTTATAAAGTATTGAACTGGTAACTCGTCGCCCTCACAGCACACGTGACAGAGGACAGTCGAATTACGAAACGTCGTACCGTTGGTCCGTTGGTTCGTTGAACTGGTGTACCGTTGAACCGTTGAACCGTTGAACCGTTGAACCGTTGAACCGTTGAACCGTTGAACCGTTGAACCGTTGTACCGTTGTACCGTTGTACCGTTGTACCGTTGGTCGTTGAACCGTTGGTACGTTGAACCATAGTACCGTCCGTTGGTCCGTTGAACCATTGTACCGTCCGTTGGCCCGTTGGTCCGTTGGTCCGTCGGTCCGTTGGTCCGTCGGTCCGTCGGTCCGTTGGTCCGTTGAACCATTGTACCGTCCGAAACGTCGTAAGGACAGTCGAATTACGAAACGTCGTACCGTTGGTCCGTTGGTCCGTTGGTCCGTTGAACCGTTGGTCTGTAGCTCCGTTGAACCATTGTACCGTCCGTTGGTCTGTTGGTCCGTTGAACCATTGTACCGTCCGTTGGTCTGTTGGTCCGTTGAACCATTGTACCGTCCGTTGGTTCGTTGGTCCGTTGAACCANTTGTACCATTGTACCATTGTACCGTGCGTTGGTCCGTGGTCCGTTGGTCCGTCGGTCAGTTGAACCATTGTACCGTCCGTTGGTCAGTTGAACCGTTGAACCACTGTACCGCCCGTTGGTCCGTGGTCCGTTGGTCAGTTGAACCGTTGAACCGTTGGTCCGTTGGTCCGTTCGTTGAACCGGTGTACTGTTGGTCCGTTGAACCGTTGGTTCGGACGGTACAATGGTTCAAAGGACAGTCGAATTACGAAACGTTGAACCGTTGGTCCGTTGGTTCGTTAGTCCGTTGAACCATTGTACCGTCCGTTGGACGTCGGACAGTTGAACCGGTTTACTGTTGGTCCGTTGGTCCGCTGAACCGTTGGTTCGTTGGTCCGTTGAACCATTGTACTGTCCGTTGGTTCGTTGAACCATTGTACCGTCCGTTGGTCTGTTGGTCCGTTGAACCATTGTACCGTCCGTTGGTCTGTTGGTCCGTTGAACC
>QRAM01000839.1:0-21799 GCA_013436055.1 Halocynthia roretzi | reverse complement strand
TATGTTAATGATAGTTCATAATTTGCGTTACATGATAAAGTATTAATCTTGCCTCGAGCCTGTGCAATCTAACTCCACATCTGTATACCTGATGAGACCTTATATAGAATGTGGTAGTTTGTAGATTGATATATTTACACAATCTAAACTTGAATGATACATCAACTCTCTTTCGACGCGTGTTTAGATGTGTTTATGGTGATTAGGATTTGATGTGATGTTTGCTCAAGTAACGAGTTAATGATTATTTTCTCCCAGATTGATTGATTATTTACCAGGCTCAACGGGTTCGGTGTAAACATATCAAACACTGAACATTTGAAAAAAAGTTATGGTGCTGTGCTAAGTCCCAGAAATGAGTTTTATTTTACCTATGTATCCTGTATCCATGTTATGTGAACGGTCATTGATTCATTTGCCATTGAGTGTTATAGTCACTTGTAGTGTTTGTTTGTTGAGATGAAATGACATAGCTAGCTTTTATTTGATTCAAAATCGTTTATTGGGGATTTAAGAGAATTCATCAGTCACTTTTCTTTCAGTCGGTCAGTAAAATATCACCACAGTCAATGATCTTTCATTGAATATGTATAATAAGTCGAAATCTTTAGTTTCAGGAATTAGTTCAGTCTGAAAGCCCGCTTTGTTAACTCGACAGTCTCGCTTGATTAAATTGACGTCAAGTATCGTATATATGACGTCAGGTTTTTATTCAGTCAAGCGTACTAAAATATGTCTGTGATACCGTTGACAGCTAAGACCTTCATTGGTGGTTGAGATGGCTGCGATAGAAATTTGATGAAGTTTCACTCTGGTAAGGCATTATTTTTCGTGACGTCATATTTGTCTGTGGTTTCATGTTATGGGGAAATGATACAGGGATTNTGCAATTTCTTCATGACTATTGTGTTGTAAGGTTATTTGTTTTCAGCTGACTAGCCAAGTTTAGAATATCGTCTGGTTCAGTTCAGAAGGATTCAAACGTTTCTGTATTTGCCTTTGAATCGTATTCTGTATGTAGGTTGATCATTGATGATATTTCAGACCCGGAGACATCGTAGGTAGACACGGAGATTTCAGTGAAACGTAACGTGGTATATGTTAATGATAGTTCATAATTTGCGTTACATGATAAAGTATTAATCTTGCCTCGAGCCTGTGCAATCTAACTCCACATCTGTATACCTGATGAGACCTTATATAGAATGTGGTAGTTTGTAGATTGATATATTTACACAATCTAAACTTGAATGATACATCAACTCTCTTTCGACGCGTGTTTAGATGTGTCTATGGTGATTAGGATTTGATGTGATGTTTGCTCAAGTAACGAGTTAATGATTATTTTCTCCCAGATTGATTGATTATTTACCAGGCTCAACGGGTTCGGTGTAAACATATCAAACACTAAACATTTGAAAAAAAGTTATGGTGCTGTGCTAAGTCCCAGAAATGAGTTTTATTTTACCTATGTATCCTGTATCCATGTTATATGAACGGTCATTGATTCATTTGCCATTGAGTGTTATAGTCATTTGTACTGTTTGTTTGTTGAGATGAAATGACATAGCTAGCTTTTATTTGATTCATAATCGTTTATTGGGGATTTAAGAGAATTCATCAGTCACTTTTCTTTCAGTCGGTCAGTAAATATCACCACAGTCAATGATCTTTCATTGAATATGTATAATAAGTCGAAATCTTTAGTTTCAGGAATTAGTTCAGTCTGAAAGCCCGCTTTGTTAACTCGACAGTCTCGCTTGATTAAATTGACGTCAAGTATCGTATATATGACGTCAGGTTTTTATTCAGTCAAGCGTACTAAAATATGTCTGTGATACCGTTGACAGCTAAGACCTTCATTGGTGGTTGAGATGGCTGCGATAGAAATTTGATGAAGTTTCACTCTGGTAAGGCATTATTTTTCGTGACGTCATATTTGTCTGTGGTTTCATGTTATGGGGAAATGATACAGGGATTGTTAAGTTTTTCTTTTGCATTTTTAACGCTGTTTTAAACAAGTTAGTGATCATTTTTGCGTTGTGTGCTGAAATGTGCTTATCCATCGATACTTCTTACTCCGTAAGACAGGGGTTCCCGACCTATTTAATTCCCTACACCCCTAGGAAATGTTTGTTCAATATTTGCACCCCATAAAAAGGAAAATCACATTTGAAGATGAAGAAGTTTAACGTATATTCTACAGAATACTACGCCATGCCTTTCCCTATCCATTGTAGACGTATGTCGACCAACATTTTCCACTACTAAGATAACTAGGCCTTATTGCTCTACAATTTGTGTGAGAAGGGATCTTATCAGTGCTACGCGACATGTTATATCCATTGTGACATGTGTACAGGAAATTATTCCCACGATCCAGAATTGAACGCTACATGATCAGCTGCCTTTGTCGAGTTTTAGATCGTCTGACAGTGTTTTGTCATAAACGCTTTCATGCTTAGCTTATGATGCTGCAGTTAAATTTGTTCCGACTCTATAAAGATTTTGCAAAATCCCAGGAGATTTGTTTCGGTTTGTATATTATATAGTTCAGAATATACATTTGGTATGTAGAGCAAGAGCAGAGATTGCAGAGGTTAGGGCGCTTGATGAGTCGTGACTCTGCAAGGAGATCCTGTGTTCGTCTGTTTGATATCGTATTTGAGTTTACTATTTACAGGAATTTACAAACTTACAGTAAACATTTGCTAACTCGGTATTTTACAAGCCGTAATTTGCTGCGACTCTCCAGTATTCATTGTGTTGTTGTCGTGATAGCCTGTGCTAGTACTCACTTATTATTTTGTTGGATCATATACATACTATTTGACTACAGTATTGTACTCTATATTATTCTTTGTAGTCATAACATTATTGTCGTAAAATACTAACTAACTAAACTAAATAAATAAAACTAACTCATATTAATCTTTTTCTAGTCATATTTGAGCTCGTCTTTATACGTTGTTAAATAAACATCGAAGCTTAAATTGCCAGTATTGTACTCTACATTCTCCTTTGTAGTCGTAGCATTGCAAATAAACATCGAAGCCTAAAGTTCTCTGCAGCAAGTTTGTGATTTGCTGCGGCAGTAATTAAAAATAACTATGGTAGTAAACAGTAGTCGTCCAGTTTACTAGATCGCCTATTTTCTTGTTATTACTTCCTGAACTCTTTCCTGCCTCTGAGTCGATCTGGGTACAGAATTGCTCAGTAATATTCATCTGTCTTGTTTGATTGGGACGTTGAGAGTGTTTATTCTAGTATATATTATTTGGTAGTTCGATTTGTTTCTCGCCTTTTATTGCGCGTTTGACTATACGTATTGTATAACTTATTATACTTTATCTTGAATTTTGTAGCTTATTATGGAAAGCAAACGTATTGCCAAACCCCAGCTGCACTTAAATATACAGAAAATATAAAATATACTACAAACCAGTGCTTACTGCTATATAGGTCAGTGTACAAAGGAGTCTAAACAGCGCTACGTGACATATTTTATTCATTGTTACATATGTATAGAGAATGATATGATATGTACTTTGATTCATGGTCATATATACTTTGATCCAGAACGCTACAGCACTGAAGCTATTTATAAACGAATCCCGGGATGACGTTGAGGTTAGAGACAGCTGTCAGGTTTAGTGTGAAAGAGATTCTGGCAAGCTTGATGCTTTTTGTATTTTATTTATCTCTTGTAACTGCATAACTAATATTATTCCTTTCCCTTTCTTGCCTCTTTATGTGCCTGCTCAGAGATGTGGATGAGATATATCCTGGATTTAATTTCCTTCCGAATGTAGTACAACGGACGCCGCTTATTATGATCTCGGATAATGTTATCAGGTATTACATCGGGTTTCGAAACATATTAATATCCTTCACTTAATGTTATCAGCCAGATATTGTTATCAGAAAGATACTGTCCAAAGGCGATATCATATTACGTATTGTTATCAAAAAGAGACTCCAAAAGTGATCACAATAAGCTGAGTCCATCTGATTCTATTGAAGGGAACGGAAAGAACTTATGATCCCAGTACGATTCCTCTGTAGTTTCGTACAATGACATGAAGTCATGTCGGGTTAGTTGTATGACAGGATGTGTGCTTTAATAAGGAATAATTCTTAAGGTAAGGCTTTTAACACTAAGAGAGGAATGATATATACCAGGTAAGGTCCGAGTAAGCCTTTAAATGAGTTAGTCTAAGCCTTTCCATGACTTGCTTGAGTGTAAGCATCCAGTCGAGAATAGATTAGTTGTGCAATATATACGAGCAATAGGTTCCAATATATCATGTGAAAATGGTTAATATGTCTATGGTACTATATTATGTATAAGAATACAATATAGTACGGGAGGTATGGAGCTGTTTGGTGCATTCTTGCTTGCTGAATTCCTACTTGGACGGAATGAAGTACGGGATGCAAAAAGTTGATCATAAAATTCTTAGCTGAGTAAAACTTTACTGCTATCATATACTATCAGCATATATTTTATCATGGATTTTGTCGACTAACTTAGGAACCCAATTTAATAGCCCGAGAAGTAAGATAACATATGGGAGTATGGTTGGATATTCGTAGCGTGGTGAGATGATAATATTCTTGATGATAAAGAATTATTGTGAATTTTAAACATTGAATTGTAATTGTAAAGTCTTGACTACCTGTATTATTGCTATAACTTCAATATAATAAAGTCTTCTACCACTATTGATTGTTTTTGTAGGGAAACATTGATATGGTAGAGATCGTTATACTAGTTTATTTAATCTCCCGTTTATCTTTATTCAGATATTAACATATATTACTTAGCTTATCATTTAATGTAGGTTTAATTTCAACTTGGAAGATCAAGCACACCAGGAGAACCTCATCCTCATCTAAGGATCATGAGAGCTTTTGTACTGGATGGAGAATTGAAGGATATTATCGTGTAAGTCAAGTATATTATTTCTTAGTGCAGGATCCAATAATTTGATAATTCTGGGATATCAAAACTGAATTAACTATTCTGGATTGTGGATGAAATTTATCATCGTTAAAAGAAGTTTTTCTCGATGAAGTATTGGATTTCAATATAATCAATAAGGTTTACACTTGCATGGTTCAAGTATCCCCCCTTGTAATCACGAGTGTAGTAGAAGATGAAATACAAAACATCTCATAATATAGCGTGCACGAACAGACGACATTCTGGATTTTAGAATTTTCTTGCGGAAGTCAAGTAGAAACCAATCCCGAGATACGGGTTATATTATTTATGAGGGATGAAAGGGAGTTTTCATTGTATTGAAAATATCATGGAAGATGATGTTCTATCTTCGTTTATCCCTGAAACCATCGAATCCTCGGCTCTTCGCAATTGTAGTTGACCTAGTTTATCGCTTGGTTGGTGTAGTACCTTCGTGTCGTAATAATTAGAAGTTGGTTAAATGCGTGCAATGATAACTAAGAAACGAACTCATTTCAAGGAGTGTGTGTGTTTGCGAGAGTGTTCATTAATTTACACTATTCTCTCACTCCGTCCTGGCCACACTAAAGTAAATATGATAACCACTCTCACTGCTCCTCATTCTTTGTCTCTTTATATCATTTAGTTCTTGATTTCTTTTTGTTCTCGAAAATCAGACTTCATCTTATTGTGACGCAATAATAGTATGTACTAGTGCCGTGTGCAAAACTAGTATTATTCTTTATCCATTGTTGTGAGAAGGTGTGTGAGAAGTTTTTTTTATACTAATTTTGACTTTTTTCTTTATACTGTTTATTTGAATTGTAAATTTAGCAATTAGTGATGTAGATCATTGTTTATGTTGTATATCAATTTCTAGTGGTGCAGTTTAAGGCTGTTTATCACGCTCTAGGTAGGGAATTTAGGCTGGTAGTCAAGGTCCAGTGGAGGGCACAGGTACTTCTCCATTAATGACCAGCTTGCCTTTCTAACGAGTCATTTTGTGTACGTTCAATAGTATACGCTCTAGTCTATACACTCTACCCGTTGTCTTTTTACTGTATATAGTACAGTGTACAGGAAATAGAGTAAATCGTGTCATCGTCATATACAATTGTATCTCCACTGTCTCATGCTAGTATTACGACAATGTTGCCTATTAGCTTCAGCGGTCCTTTTACAGTCAAAAGGCATCAATAACGGTGTTGCTATGGTTTTAAACCGACTTGGTCGGTGAAAGAATTCGTTAGGTAAAGGCGTTCTTTGGTAGCTATCCTGCAGTACATCGATTTTGCTGGCGTCATTATTGATTTAATATTTTCAAGTTGGTGAATTAGATTGCGTTAAATAAATAGCTAGTACCGACTTTCATACATAGTCAGGGAGTATTGGTATAGCAGCCGTTTACTTTAGGTAAACGTAAAAAATGTTCAGGAGTGTAGTAAGATACGATACGTCTGTTTCTCTAGATTTACAGCTTCAGTGTTAAGGACTAGACTACATGGCTCATTTATTTCCTTTATTGTTTTTTCAGTCGAGAAAAATCTATTAGAAGTCTTTTAATGGTTGCGTCTATTCTATGTATAGACATTCTCGCAGAGAAGTGCTTACTGTTTAATGTTAACGCCTTTGGCAAGTACTGACTTTGCTCCCCTGTCTCCTAGGTGAAAATTACTACGATCTATCTCACTTGAACAGACATATAATGCCAGTGGCACTGTCAATGTAGCGCTTATAGTAGTGGTGGGCAATTTTAACGAATCCTGTCAGGCCAGATTTGCCATTTTGTTACGATGTATCATGTTGTTCAGTGTTTTTCAATATTTCTAATATTGATCATTTATACATCATCACTTTATCATCGGTTAACTCGGACAGTCGACAGTTGGATCCTTCACCCCCTTAACGAAGGTTAACTGTGCATGTACTACCATATTGATCCTGCATTTCAATGTATTACAGTGAGCTTGATCAATATTTATAATGTGGTTAGGACAACTGACGTAATATGTTGCACACAGTTGCACAATGCATATGATGTACTGAATTACGTAATGCTGTATATGGCTTGAAAAACAGGATATACGTGACATCATACTTCCTGTTATGTAATGTATTCGACTCTATTACAGATGTTGTTTCTCAGCTTGAGAACCAGATATTTAAGTGTCAGAAATCTGCGAGTCACAAGGCAAAAAATAAATGAACATATTAAAAATAAAGTTAAGTTTCAATGCGTTATATCCTAAATTTTCTTATTTTTTTCAATGTAATTTTAATTGGTAATGAACATGAAATCATATTAAACGTCGAAACTAATAACAATGAGAAATAAAAGGGTTAAATATTTTCAAAAGCCCAACAAACCGAAGCGCTGCGTTGTATCGTGACGAAAGCTGTTTACTGCATTCGGAATTTGCGTAAGAGTAGGAGAACCGGATATGTCGGGATTTTCTTTTCCAACGCATGCAAAGATTGGATGTTGAAAAAAACAACTCGTGAAAATAACCAAACTTTTATAATCGAGATTTGAATGGAAAATGAGATTTCTCAGCTACAGGTGACGATGACTCATACTTTAGTAAATCCGTTATATTCAAGGATGAGAAATATGAATATTGACGTAGATATTATAAAAAGGAATGTAATATTAATGCAGTCTCTCTGTATGTATGTGTGCGTGCATTGTCCCTATCTCTAAATAAAAATTCCACTGAGCCTATCCTCCCACTCTTTTCTCACTTGTTTCTTTCCATATGCTTGTGTGTGCTTTTCGTGCGCTTTCCAACGCACTACGGTCGCGATACCGAGTTGTATAATATTAGTTATTTGCTGGAAAGACAGTGGTTCAAGTCTGTACTGTGCAATGGTATATGTAATTATGTTCTGTACTGAGTTGAGGTCGAATGAAGGTCCAGGGAAGGTCGAATGAATATATTTCCACTGTTTATATACATCTTGGATTACTTTCTGAAGGTGTAAGTTATTAAAGGATAATTTTACAAATTAAATCATATCTGTGATGACTAACACCTTCCTTCATTCGATAACGTCCTAATATTCCGATACGCATAGAAGTCATTTAATTACTTAATTATTAAATTTAATTACTAGCTCTACGTTATCATGTTAAAACTTTGGAACTCTTTATTAAGCCAGAGGCGACAAATTTCCGGGCAAAGTTACGGTGATAGCCTGCAGTGTTTTAGACATTCCAGTTGTTGATAAAACAATGTACGCGGACAAGGGTGACCACCGCACCGAATTATTCCAAGCGAGGTCAAAGGTATATATTGTAAAAGAATAAAGGATAATTTAACCTTATTCATCCCAAACAAGGAACAATTCAACTTTTTAGTAATGCACTAAGTAGTTGTAAGTATGAATAAACTATTGAACTCCAGCAGTATTCATATTTTAGTGAAAAGGTTATTGTATTGTCTTCTGTGGGTCACCTTCCGATTACGAGGGATTGATGCTCTGTATGTAGAATTCCCCTACGTAAGGTTACCTTTGACTTGAATATTGATGGAAGGTGCTGTCCGTTGTACTTGATAATTATTGGTTTTCGTTTGTTGATGACGTGTCCTTTCTATTGTGTCACTATGACTTTCTATATCTGTATAACTGATCAGACTTCATCTTAAATTTGGTCTTTTATTATAAAAAGCCAATTGATTGCCTAAACTCAGCTGCAGTTAAACACTAAACGGCGCTACGTGACATAATATACATTATGTCTACGGGAAATGACATGATGTCTACTTCGATTCTTTCTCTTCGCATTTTCAAAATGCAATGTAGATTGTCGAGTACAATAGAAAAACGACTCCCTGTCTGTGAAGTGTCGAACCACGTTAATGGATAATGTCGTTCAGCTCACGTCCAAAAACTTATCGTAGTTACTGCATGGTTCTCCCATTTGATGTTCTGACTCAGCTATGCTAGAGAAATCAAATATACGTGAAACAGTTCTAAATTTAGGCGTGTGACGAGAGGATATGATGACGGTTAGATAAAGACGCGCGCATTGTTTTGACTATTCAGTCGTTAGTATGTATAATGATTACGCATCCGACATCATAAGGAAGTTATACACATTGGAAAAACCACTCTGCGTTGTAGTATACAATATATACAGTGAAACCTCCCTTTGCAATATTAATTGGTTCCTGAGAATTTTTGTGAATTTATATCAATCAGATAACATAGGTTTAAATCAAAGGCCGCGTTAGAGAATTCTTTCGGAGATAGTTTACACATCAGTTCTGTCGTTGAAACAGAACTTGGCCGTTGAGTGAGGAGTATCTTTATATGTATCTGAAGCATTCTAAATTTCATTCTTCTCTTTGTATTCAGCCCTCTCGAAGACAATTCTAATATGAACACGCTACATAGGAGTAATAATCAATATGCTACCGCACCTGCTTATATGTACGTAAGCTCTGCTCGTCCACCGATCTACAATGCCCAAGACATTCAACCGTCGTACAACGGTTCAACGCAGAGCGTGTACAAAGACGGAAAATTATATACGGTTCAAACGAATCAGAATCCACCACAGAGACAACAAAGGGTCAATCATCAGCACTATCAGACACTCAATCATCAAACTCCGTTCAATTCATTCAGCAACGCCAACGTGGTGAAACATCCCGTCATGCAACAACCAAATGGATTTCAGTCGTTCAGGTACCAGCAACCATCAGCAACCCAGGTTGGAATATATGTTTAATGTTCCATTTATGAACACTTTTGAAGTTATAATTACTTGATCTTCCTTGGTTTCATTGATTCGAATTAATCTTGATGTGCTCTAGGTAGTGTCCCCAATAAGCTGTGCCCATGATATCTCTGCTCATCCATTACCATGCTGGTTTCCTTTTCAGATATACCCAGTCATGTACAGTAATAATAACAACAACTGCCACAGTGGATTCCAAGGCAACAGAACATCAACTCTGCACTATCACGGACAACGAACTTCATTCACGCAATCACCAAATACAAACAACACAGAAATAGTTGAGCTATTGAACACTGCTGAAAAGCAGACTAGCCCTGTACTGATGCAACAAGTGATTCTTCAGAATGAGCCATCAAATTCTAGTACATATCACCCTGTATTACTGCCAACTGTTGCACGACCGGCTAATTCTAACACTCAGAAAACTATATATATTGTTAACCGGACACAGAGACATGTTTCTCCAGTGAGAGCAGGAGTTTGGCGTAATCCAGCATTAAATGTCCAAAAATCGGATATTACTAATACTACTAATACTACGAATGCCATGCTTAGTATTTCTGTAACACGTCCATCATCTTCACTTCTTGCATCCCAACCTTGTGTAAGTTCAGTTGTCACTCCATTTGCTGTACCAAGAAGTAAGAATCAGAAACAGAAACCCTGTAATCCTCCTGCAACTTCTCAATCTCTTGATATTTTCTCTTATCTTAATTCTCCCATGCCATCAAAACAGCAGCATGTTGAAGATAGCGATACGGCAATGCCAGATCCTCTCGAATTCTGCCTCTATGATGGAGAAAGATTGAGGCAGGAGAAGGAACACAGGAAGACCAGAATCTCAGAGAATTCTTCCTCAGAAGAAATGAATACATCTCAAAATGGTTCTTCATCCGAAACGATACTGTGTAATCCTGCCACGGATGAAACAAATGTTAAATCAATAGCATCTTTATCCTGTGCAACTTCTTCATCTGCTGGAACACCTCCATGTGATTCACCAAAGGATGAAATTGCCAACATACCCGAAAATACTACTCCAATCACCGTGCAACAAAGACTTTCGCCTGGTATAGAAGGAAGCGATAATATCATACATTCCCAAAGTTCTACCAGTCCCTCTGCAAAAGAGAAAATAATTATCAATAATGACCCAGTTATATCTGTTGGAATTTGTGATGTTCCTCCAGTAAGAGAGGAATCGTCAGATCTTATACATAATCATCTTAGCGCAGAGAGTGGAGTGGAAGAAGACGATGAATGTATGCCCATGATAATCGCCTGCTATTCCTTGAATCCCGATGCTAATGACGACAAAACATCCAAGGATTCTCCTAATGAAAATCAAACTGAAATTTTTTTCGAAAACAATACAAGAAAAATATCTGATGACAAGACTACATCCGGTAGATCTCCTCATGCTAAGATCACATTCTCATCGCAATATACAAAGAAGAGGACAAAAAAAACTTCAACCAAATTTCTTGATCACATACCCAAGTCCAAAATATTGAGAAAAACTAATCCACAGACTGAGAAAGACACTATGGATGACACTGAACAGAATATTGTCAAAGCAAAGGCATCAATTGAAGCCCAGAATAAACAAGCTGCTACCCTGTCGACTTCTGCACTCAATACTCCAGTTGAAGATGTACCCAGGAGGAGGAGGACTGCCCATTCATCATCGCCGAAAAAATATCTTTCACCTATGAAAAAGAACAATTTGATGAGTAGTGAGAAGATGAATGAATCTTACACTGGTTGTGTACCACCTACCGATGTTATACAGGATAAGGATTTATCCTCCACTCAAGATAATACAACATCTTCAGGCATAGTAGAAATTGGCGCTATGTCTCAATTAAGTGAAACTAGTAGTGTCCTTTCCTCATGGATTAATACCGCACAAAGAAAGCTTCCGAGCAAAAAGGAAAGAAGTTGCAACAATGTTGCGTCAGTTCAAACACAGGACGCTCCTTCAACCAGAGAATCTCTCAAACCTTCAAAATCTCCTGGGAACCAGGCTGATGATATATCTCCTTTCATAACGAACTCTCGTTCGATGCTGAAATCCTCTCACAGCACTTCTTCAAAGCCTCCTGTATGCCTTGTTAATCCAAGCAGGAGTTCTTATTCATCCAGGCATGACCCAACAGATAATCTTGTAGCGAGAGATGTAGAAATAATTGAAGAAATGAATGAAGATAAAAATAAAACTTGTGTGGAAGTCGCTGACTCTGTGAAGATACTATCAAACATGACTGATGTCCCAAAAAAAGATGTAGATGACCTTCAGCCATTGGATCTAACAGTTAGGAAGAGAATACCATCTGCAATTGATGAAAGGGAAGCTGGTAGTTCAACAACCACAAGAATCCCTTCTCCAACTTTAATGGAAGCAACATCTGCTGAAGCATCATCCAGCTTACGTGAAATTCAATCTGGAGTAGTAAAAGATTCTTCAATATCTGATCCGAGGGAAACGCTATCGGCTCTCAGTATGAATCCGAGTTTTAGTTCGGCAGGCTCTGCTGGTCTTTCCACCATGGCTGAAATTATAATCACAGTGGATAAGGCTAAGTCCGCAGCCACTGCGGTGAAGTCTTCCGCATCCAAGTCATCCACCAGTCTTTCGCAATGCCTTACGCAGAATCTAAAAGTATCAGTGGCTTCAACTTTGGATAATCCCTACAGGACTGTGGAAGCTCGAAAGGTATCTTCGCAGGCTATAACATCTCCTTCGATAGATTTTACTCAGAACTATTCATCATCTTCGTCTACAGTCGTATCAAATCATTCTTCCCTGGATCTTTCTACTAGTACCAATAATAGGAAAGATGCGAAACAGCTTCCTACTGTAGAACTGAAGAAGGTATCCAGAGAAACTCTAGTAAGCTTTAGTCATATGACACCAGGATATTCAGCTACTAAACTTGCTACGGATATCTCCCAACAGACATACAGGAGACACAAACTTCCTCTAACATGTAAGCCTACCGACCCAAGAAGAAAGAAAGTACAACCTGAAGAAAAGATGAAGTGGAATAGACCGATGCCAATATCTTTCTTGCCGGAAAAGAAACGCACAGATGTGATAGGGTTTTCAGATAGTTATGATGCTGGAAGCACTGGATACTCGCTTCAAAATCTTGAACAAAGAATCTGGAATCGGGGCATTTTTTCTCGATTTCCTCTCTCTCTAGCACCCAAGGTGATCCCAATGGAACGTTTTCCTTTTGAGGAGGAGACTCCTTTGCTGGATCCCAGACTTGTACTAAATAAAGAGGCTCCTCCTACGCCAGATGCAGCGAGTGCTCCTACATCCAACACTGAAGGAAAAATTCAGGCATCTAAATCTCCTGTTCCGAAAATGCATCCACCTAAGTCGGTAATAGGAGGAAACTGTCCGAAAATGATCAACATCCTATGCGTAAAAGATTTTAGGAAGAAAGTTGCGGATTTCCATCACTGGAAAAAAAAACCGAGTTCTCATAGTTTGAATTCTCTTCGAACTTCTACAGTAAAGAAACGACCCAGAAAAAACCTGGATCAGTTAGTGGAGGACATTCACAAACTTAAGACGGGTTATCGGATCGGTGAAATCAAGAGTGGATCCAATGTACTTGGAGGAAAACTGATGGGGATTGTTATGACTGATAATTCATCCAGGATATCAGAATTTGTGGATAAGGAAAAGTCATCCGAAGTTGGTGAAAAACCGGCCGCTATAGTTGTTCAAGTTATGAATCAACCAGGTCACCAAGATGCGGGTTCTGAAGCTAAAACAATCCAGGGGAAAATGAAAGATCAAAAAGTTCCAACATATTCCGGAGGAAGTGATCCTGTAGTGATGGAGGCGAATGCGAGTACGTCAGGTGACCCTGGAAAAAAGTCGGATGCTGCAGCTAGTCTTCATCCTGGAAGACGTGAAGCATTTACAACTTACACAAAAACTTTGCCTGGTGATGCAATAAAATCTTTTGATTATGAAATAAAAGAAGAAGTAAGAGAAGAGGTTGAGGAAGTAAAGGAGGTTGCTGTAGATTCTCGAATATCCACTAAAGATTCCCAAGATGAATCAAACTCTCTAGAACTTGCGAAAAAGTATCTTCCGGTGATTGAAGACAGCCAGAGTTCATTTGAGGCACAAGAAGCATGCTGCGATGAGTATGACCACATGTGCATGCAAGGAATTGAAGATTCTCAACTTGGAAGCCAGCCCTCCAGTAGAGAAAGTGAAAACGAAGATTCTGTGGAAATGATATTTCCATTTCAGGAGGAAAAGCTCAGGAAACAAAATGAAGATTCTCCAGCTAATCACAAAGATCCCTCGGAAGAATTAATTTCCCAGATGGTGGGAGACAGTGAAGAAATAACTTCAGAAAAAGACTCAGACTTTGTTTCTGTCACGGAAACGCAGAAAAAAATTGCTGGAGTAGAAAAAGAAGACACAGTAACTTCAGATCATTCCGAAATAGAAAACTTCTTTACGAAATATCATGTTACTCCTACTGAAGAAGATGAACCACAGGAGACGTCAAAAAGTAATGTCGCTTTCCAGGTTACAAAAGATAGAGAAACAGAAGAAGATGCAAAAGAGATGGCATGGAGTAACGAAACACAAAATGGGAAGGATACTGCAAAGGAAGAATTTAATAGATTTCCTAATATTGGAATCAAAATTAAAAAAGAGTATTGCGAAGATGCATCTCTAACACCACAAAAGTCCAGGAATCATCCTTATAAGAATTCAGTCCTTGAGTCTTACTTTATTAAAAAGGATCGATCGGAAGACAAGAAGACTGGATACAGTCCCACTGGTTCTGTGGAATGTTCCAAGACATCCAGAAAGAGACGAAAACTTGTGAAAAAGACCGGAAAGAAAGAAAGGAGAGAGCTTAAAAAGAAGCAAAAATCAAGCTACATCATCCTTTCTGACTCCAGTGAAAGTTCAGAAGATCTTGGAACCCGCGTCAACTCCCTAACAAAATTGAAAGAAGCTTTCGAAAGAACAGGAGGAAGAAATGAAGATGTTTGTAAAAGAAAACTACAGCTTAGAAATAGCAACAATTCGAATAACTCACTCCAGGAGGATATTGGGAATTTGCATGATCTAGAGGAATTGGAGAGGATCATATTTCCTCCCAATGATGAGGAGGTTACCCGAGAGGCTTGCGATCTTAAAAAAGAAAGCCAGAGACCAGAGGAAATGGAAATTGAGAATGATATTGATATCCAAGAAACTGGAAATCGTATTAAAGAGCTATCAGAATCGGGAAAACTAAAAGAAACTGTCTCGGATGCATTGCCTGTTCATAAAATTCAGGAAGCTATCCCTTTGAATAAAAGCACTTCGGATCAGTACCTCCTAGAGAAGAAATCGGAAAAGATAGATGCTCATCCTGAGCACTGGAAAAAAAAGATGAATAGGCGTTCCAAGGATGAAGAGTGTTCATCAACCCGGAGGAGGAATGCCAGGATGATGGGAAGATGGTCAAAATCAGAGATCCCAAAGATTCAGCCACAGAATTTTCCTTCCATTGCTAATACACAGGTAATTTTCACTCGCTAACATTTGGTGCATTACATATTTTATTATCATTCATTATCATCATCTCTCAATCTTATCTCTTGATTTTATTTTGTTATCTCTTCAGGAACAGAATACACATAAACCAATGATGGATGAGGTTGTGTATTTAACAATGCAAAAATTAATCAATTCGAATTTGGTAATCGACACAACAGGAATCAGTAAAAGTAACATGATGAACAGGTCTATCAGTTCAGGTATGATAGTTATCCACTGACTGCCTAGCTTCTCATTAGAATCCCTTATTAGGATCCCTGAAATAGCTTTATTATTCACTAGCAAATAAAAATTCCTCCAGATTCCATAAAACCAATCATGTTAAGTAGACTTGCGTATATTTAGGACTTATTCTATTTTACAGTTGAATAAATAGATAGTTGTGTTGACCTCTCGCTTATATTTCATTATGTTCCTTCTCATATAGGTGAAAAAGAAATAAACGAACTTGAAGGGACTTGTACACCTGATTTCACTGCGGCAAATGCCATCAAATTACTGCAGAATTCTCAATGTTCTGGTGGTCCTATATATCAAAAGAATGAAGCTCCAACCGATCTCAAACTGCAAGTTACTGAGCAAGTGTTGGTAAAGTCACCTGAAGAGCCGACGAATACGCAGTGCTGTGCAGACGTGGTGGAAGAGACGATCTTGGAGGAGCGGACTACGGAACTTCAAGTGTCTTCCAGGGTGAAGCAGATCAAGGGAGTGAAAAGGGGTAAAGTGGAAGAGGGTTCACCTAGCAAGAGGAAAAGGAGAATCGTATTCAAAGAGACGTCAGCATCATCTACAAATGAACAAGTACTACCACCACCATCACACATGGAAACCCAGTCAAAAGGTCTCGTCCGTCGGGCAGCCTCAGCTCGCGTATATAAACAGATCACATCAACAACCTCTCGTTCCAATCGTCACCGACGACCTCCTATCCGTCTCACCGGAAAAATCATAGACAAATACGGATGTAATGTTATTTGGAAAACCAGAGACAGAATAAAACTGAGAAAATGCATCGTTCATCTTCGAAGGATTGATGAGTAATGGTAAGTTTATATTTGATTTCTGTGTTCCTCAGTGAGGTATTACCTTCTCCTAGTTGACATTAAATGAAAGATATTGCTTGCTGTCTACCCTTTTCTATTTTTTCACGAGCCGCTGTCGATTGCTACTATTTTACTTCCAATTTGGTCTCCGCATGCTACCTTAATCTTGTCACTTGACACCATATTGCAGGTTTTACAGAGAATTATCATCTGAATTCTTGAACAATATTTATATATTTGACTATTTTCACTGAGCTTGGCTACTGAGCATTTTTATAGCTTTCACTGCTCAATAATTCTTATGTGGCGACCTATTGATATTGGAGGCAGGCGTTCTTTCATGGTCAGTCTGTACATATTTCTACCTACTGCCTTTTCATTAGTTATAAATCCCCTCTATGCCTTCACTATTTTGCTGTTCCAGTTCTGTGTATTATTTTATACCACGCCTTTGATAGTTTCTCCTATATAGTTTTTTTTTTCATTTGCATTCCGTGTGACCTTTGTTACCAGTCATTTACATGCAGTGTATGGATCCAATGGTTGCGATTAACCTTAAAGACCTCAAATGCGCCGTAGTGATATTGACTAAACTTTGCGATTATTATGAGAACCCGGTTGAACAATATTATTTTTTGGGATTTTAGGAGTGTGTGATTCAGCGTTGTAGAACTCGTCTATGTATTTATTTAAAAATGGATATTAATTCTGAAGTTGTTTTAATTATACTGCTGTATTTCAACACCATATTTTTAAATTTTCAATCTGAGCCTTCGCTGTTCAAAAATATGTTTCTTCAACTTTGAGGTCTCTGATGGTGAGTACCGTTTTATGACCCAATTACTTTGTAAACGTTATGATTATGAAATCTATTCAATCATTGGGACCACATATACATGTACTACACTCCTGATTACAAGGAAGGACGCTCTGTATATGGGAAACTCTGTTTTTGTAAGGTTGTGTAAACTGGGGAATAGTGCGTACTCTCCTGGGTATAAGGTATATGGATTGAACCACACAAGTGTAAATCTTCTTGATTTCATCAATATCCTATCTGTGACGTTTCTCTATAAGGAGCAGTTTAGTTCTGATAAATCAGTGTTCAGTATTAATATTGCTATTCTCATCGCCATGTTTCACCATTCTCTGAGACTCCTATTTGATTACACTTTCCTTTTTTGGTTGATCAGTTTTTTTATACTTCTATTTAAAGAGATATTTCACTGTTTTCTCTGCTGTGCTTTAATCTTGAGCTGTATTTATGCCATTTGTATGTCTTTACAATCGAAAATATTTGTAAAAATGTTCTCCCTAATTAAGATCATACACATTAAATTGAATGATTACATTCATCTAATGTTTTGTGTTTTTACTGAGGTGAACTGGATATAATATTGGTAACTGCATATGCTCTCAGTTAGATTATAAGTGATTAATATTCCTTGTCTTTTATGTGTCTGCACAATATGATTCCACATCTTAAATTCAGTAGTTTATCACTGAAAGCCAGTTTTAGAACTGAAACCCAATTGCAGTTCAATATTTCCTACTGCTGAAATAACCAATGCTTATTGCCCAATAGTCAGTGTGAGAAGGGATCTGAACAGCGCTACGTGAAATATTATATTCGTTATTTAATGTGTACAAAGAGGCAGATTAGACAAAAGAAAATCACTAAACTATCAAACTATGCTGTGATTTATAAAGATCATCCCCGAATCTCAGAATCATTTCATCTTTGTTCAATTCATAACACGGTCATTTGGTTTAACTGTATTTATTATATTGCACTGATGTAACAGATGATGATGACACATACAAAAGTGATTTTCATGCAGATCTTGATGCAATCATGAATTGAACGCTTAATAGGATATTTTTAAGCATTAGCATATGTTATTATCATTACCTATGTTCCAGTTGGTAATTATGCAATGACGTCATCGGTCTTTACCAGGATGCCGTGGCTCCATGTCCATCGCAATCACTAGACAAAGTGTGTGATCACTTTACGCCGGTGACCAGAGTACAGTTGACAGGGAAAGTACGAGAGAGGAAAGAGAGTACATTAAGTACAAAAATGTAAACTGACAATCAGTCAAATAGAATCTGGTAAAGAAAGAAGAAACTATTCCGTTATATACAGAAAAGAGTCGGCGGTATGAGTTATGGTAGGTTAGGTAATCCCAACCTAACATCATAATTCACCTTAACCTTAACGAACGAACACGGTTGAATGATTTCACGATGCCGATCGTTTTAGTTGACTGATTTCAGGATTCTGTAAAAGTTTCATTGAATTTTGTACATGGGAACACCTAGAATAATTTGGGACGTTTAGCTAGTGTATCACCGTGAACGTAACTAGAGTTTCGTACCCAGGCAATTGTACCATTTATTCCCAGTTGGTAATAACTAATTATGAGGCTTACTGCTCAGCTTAGTGCCTAAAGAACAATATTAACAATGTCGTGAGGATTTTATCATGTTGGTTGATGTTATGCCTGAAAAATTAATAGACTTTTCTTTCAGTTATTTTTTAAGGTTTTATTTTCGAATCTCTGCTTTTTTGTTATTCTTTGCATGGGAAATCCACCACAGGAAAAAATGGAAAAAGTGATTGATTTAGAAGAGAAGATGAAGTGGGATGTTTCCCCATTGAAAGGTTGGTAGAAAAAAATATAGTTTTCCTCCAGGACCGTGGATTCAGAGTCTGAACAACTATTGGGCTGCTGGAGTCATGTTGCCGTTTATTGATAACTTTATACTCTACTTATTAGTTGACCCTTGCATATGATATTTTGGGTGATCAAGACTAATCAGTGGTTCTTAACGTAGACGCTACTGCCCCCCTGTGGGGTTTGTAAACTCTAGAGGGGGGGAGGCGGGCAGAGATCAGGTGCTACTGTGGGTTCACATTCACATAAATATCCCCATCTTTGGCAAGAACTAAGGTCAGTATAGCATAGGCTTAGGGGGGCGCCAGCCAGAGCAAGAACCACTGCTCTACTTGTATGCTAGTATTTCGAGTAAATATTATAAATTTCTTTTGTGTCATTCAGTGAAAGACATGCGGACGTTTCTTCACACTCCAACGAACATGTGGAGCACGAATGATGGTTTATTACATCACGAATCTGTTTATAGATCTCGACTGTATTCGTCGCCGTACGTAGCACAGGAAACGAATAAAATGAAAGAGACTCTTATTCCTTCGTTCTCCTTGGAAGAAAATAACGAGAAGATTTCATTGCGTCATGCAAGCCTGATAACCTCGGATTCTGGAATAGGATCTTCACAGTTCAGCACGCATTTCTACGATAAGTTTTCGTCACTCGGTTCGAACCAGGATCCCGGATCATCCGACTTCATCACGTCTCCAGAACATGTGAAGTCATCACTGTATGTAAAAGATCACACTGCAAACTCAGACTTGAATAATATAGAGAACATTCCACCAGCAGTAATTCAAGGTCAAATGTCAAGTAAAGTTCAACGGGCAAATAACCGTGGCATCAAGTATTCGTTCGACCCAACAGCACCTCCGTTCAAACCACGTAATGCAGAGATAACATCACGACCGGATAATGTAATAGTTTCATTAGGAGACTCCCGTGTTCTAAGTAACACAAATCTAAAAGCAATTGACGTTGCTAATTATGTCTCGGGAATCTACGATCGGATCCCAAAACGTGATGTTGTTGATGACTTCTCTATGACTAAAGTGACCTATAACCGTCAGGTCATGACCTCGGAAGAACCGAATCCGTTGGTGAGCGCGCTTAGAAATTCACCCATTCTTGCAAAACAACCTGTGGACGAAAACTCGCTTGTGACGTCACACAGCAAACCTAACTTTAACCCCGCACCAGGAAGTCCAGTTCCTGTGAAACTTCATCCTTTCTCCACGTTCGAGTCAGGTGTTAAGGTTCAGAGTTCACAGCTGTACCAAACTAAGTATGCTGATGATTTGCCGACGTGTGGAGTAGGGGAGTCGAGGCTGGTGGGTTGTCGCCCTCTTGCAGAGATTGATTTGAATGTTCCTGAGATCTGGAGAGGAAGACTTGAAACTCCAGATTTTTTTGCTAAAGCATCAGGTGGAATGTTAATGTAATTCTTAACATTCAATAATGTGGCTGACACTTTTTGTGATAGACATTGATAGGTCTGTGTGAGGCTTGAGAGTCGTTAGTAAATTTCAAGTATAAATTTTTTATTAAATAAGGTCATAGAGATGATGATATTGATGATGATGATGATGATACATGATATTAAATTTCATTTTGTATTTTGCAGTGTCATCCAATGTCCCTCTTCAAAAAAAGATTGTTACTTTTGCTGATATGGTACAAGCTGGCATAGATGCAATCAATAAACAAAAGTGAGAGATAACATAACATATTTTTGTAGAAGTTGCATTCATGGATGCATATTTTGACCTGATCACGTCAGCCAGTGTTGGTTTCAATGCAACTGATAATCCATTGCACAATAGAGACATTGATCATGATGAAAGGGAGTACGATAAAAATGATGTGATTCTGGAATGATATATATTGACAGAAATTTTATTCGAATGCTAAGTGACAGTACTGGAGTCCATAAGTCATATCATAAGGGCTGAGAATTCTAACCTTGATTATCCAAACTTCTCGTGACCGGCACAGCGTTTACTGTACTATAATTAACTTAATGATATTTTAACAGAGAATCGAGTCCTCTGATCTATGATGTGACCAAATCATTACAATATCCGATCCATACAAGTATCTCACCTGTCATTCAGCCATCACCTTCAGTCACTCAATCACAAGTTATCAATATTCAAAGACAGATAGGAAAAACTCCAGTGGATGAAGATGTTGAAGGTATCTGGAATTCAATCTTTTGCTGAAAATAAAGGTTATTGTAACTACAGCAACTACTATTGCGACTACCAAATAAACAGTAGAAGCTCATTAACTTGAAGCCAAAGAGAAAGGTCAAAACTCTCCAAGCTTACCAAGGTTCGAGTTGCCCGAACATATATTTTATTGAGGATTTTGCGTTACTTAGAGCTAATCAAAGTTGGGACTATTCAAACATTTATTTAAATAAGGATTTTGCTGGGTTTTCTATCCATAAACTTTCAACATGAATGTACCTTAACTAAAGTTATATAACATGAATTCATTGTTAATATTGAAGGAAGTTTAAAGTTTCTTTGACTGTTATGGATTAGACCAGGATCTGCTTCTGCGCTCTATAATATTTTCGACAATGTTTGGCTAAATATCAATTTTAACTGAATACGCACCTTGATAATAATTTATATATCTTTTCGAATCTTCATGTTTATTCCTTGGTAAATCCCGTATAGGCCGTATAGGTAAATCTTTTTTTCATCATGTTTAGGTGACTCACCATTACATTTTCCTTCGAAATATCGCACAGAACCGTGTACAACT
>QRAM01000838.1:8299-21882 GCA_013436055.1 Halocynthia roretzi | reverse complement strand
CGCTTCCAGGTTCGGGTTTTTCTGTTTTAGTTTGCGATTTGCTTTCGATTTTATCTTTCATTGCAGAACCATGAAATAATTCTTTCCGGAAAGTGTGCAGTTTGATTGACAGGTTCAACATGTGAACTTTCAACTTTAGCTGGGTCATGGGACTTTTGGTCTTTAATACTGAACTCATTTTCTGTTACGTTATATTTTATTTGGCGGCGATTTCGGAATCATTACTCTCCTTAAAACTTATTTGTGCGTGCATAATAATGTGTATACCTACAACTATCGAGTATGGTTTCTGCGTCGGGCGTTGCATAAACATCGATGAGCAGGTTATATAGCTATAGTGTCTTTGCGACGCTTAGGACAAAAGTTTCATAGGCCAGAATACCTGGAATACAGTCCAATATCAAAAGTTGTGAAATAACCCGAGATGGCATGAATTTTTTCGAATAAATTGTACTGTCCCTATAGCAGTGGTTCTCAACTTTTTACCAAATGTCACGACTGTCAATCTCCTTTTCCAAGATTATTTGACTTAAATTATCCATTCCAAATAATATGCATATAATGTTCAAAATGCTAATGAAGATCTTGCAGTTATTATTAGAAACTTATAAATTTTTTTGTCAATTAGAATGCAGAGTATTTGATCAGTAATTTAACAGTTTAAATCTACCATTTTGTGATCCTAATTCCTCTGTGATGTATAGCAAGTCCACAGACACTGTATAGATCCACAATCAAATATTTACTGATCAATAATAACAATAATTTTTGGATTAGCTCTAACCACTAATTCGACTACAAATATTTTCCGAACACACAATTAAATGAAAAGGTATTCCCTATCTCATACATATACAGTACTAGGTTAAGTCATAATCGAATGGCAATAGAATGGCATCATATCCTCATTTTAAAAAAATTATCCCATTAGATTATCAATGTGATGAAAAATTTCTGAAACCGCCCAAAGCCAAGCAAAGGATTTGGGCCACTAAATGCTATATGTTATGGTATTTTTACAACTCGGACATTCTGCTTTTAGTGTTGAATTATCTTTTCCCAACTTTGGTATTTCGACTGAGGTTTCGCAAACGTTGCATTCCTTTTTATCCAGCTTCCTAACTTGATAGGCTTCTGCACCGTGCTTTGGGTTGAAACCCAAATAAAATTCTACCCTCTGCTTCTGTTTTCCCTCATACGTGTAGAATCCGTACCGTTGGGGATTGAAGAAGACATGTATCTCTGGTTTATGCCTTCCATCCATAACAATATGGCCTT
Source organism: Halocynthia roretzi (assembly GCA_013436055.1). NCBI lineage: Eukaryota > Metazoa > Chordata > Ascidiacea > Stolidobranchia > Pyuridae > Halocynthia > Halocynthia roretzi. The sequence goes on along the minus strand of QRAM01000838.1, from coordinate 20,604 downwards.
GGTGAATCTTGCATTGCTTAACAGTTCCACTGCAAACTCGGAGAAGAGCAACCTTTTCAGTCGATTTCCAAAATTTACTTCCCCAGTCGCCTAGACTGCTGTAGTGAATACTATTACTGAAATAATGGCCTTGTTCACAAATGGCAAGCCACTCAAAGCATCGATCCATCAAAAAACGTGGTATCATGGGTTCACGAGTAAGCTCATCTCTAAGCTTGCTAGATTTCTCGCTGTAAGCGTTACATACCTGACTACTAGGTCCGCATATTGCAACAAGAGTAGTCAGAACGTAGTGGTAATAAGTTGAAAGGGATCCCCTCTCTTTTCTGCAATCCCATTTCAAAACCATTTGTTGAACTTCGGTAAGCGCATATTTCTTCGTCGAGAGAGGGTGTCGGATCGCCTGTAACCATTCTAACATGTCGTAAGATATGTGATATTCACGGTTGACCTCTCGTTTGGCATCCTCGAAAATTCCCTCGCAGAGACTAATAAATGTTTCCACTTCTTCGCGGTTGAGGTTGTAAACGAATGACTTTTTCTTATCTTTTCTATTCGCTGTTTTCATCTTCATTATTGAAATGTGACACCTTTTGGAGTGAATCCCTTCATCATTTCCGGCCCATTTTTTCAGAGCTTGTTCTGTGCCATGGAAAAACGCAATAAATTTGTTAATGCACATTTCGATATCGTTTTGAGGAATATCGTCATTAGCCGAGTAGTAAAAGCACTCCGAAATAAGATGGTCACAACGACTAAACGATCTCATAACGAATTCGTTGAGATTCTTTTCCAAAGTAGTCTGAATTTGTCCTCCCTTTATCTTGTGATATAGCTCAGCAATTTCAATTCTAACTTCAATCTCTCCCAAGTAAATATAACTTGCACTGACTCCTTTTTGATAGTACTTTACACTATTGCTAAACTGCGTGACAGCTTGACCAGCGTATTCTAAAATACGCGCGATACGCCAGTGTTGGTCGCTGTTCTCTAGATATTCTTTTATTTCAAACCTAATCAGTCGACTTAGGTGGTGACCGTACATGTGATGAAATCGACACAAGCCAGCATCTCCACGCTTTTGAGAATATTTTGACACGTCTCTCAGTCTGACCTGGATCGCTTTTTTAAAAGATTCACCCGCTTCGTTCGGCATTTGCGTCCTGGCATAAAATCTTCCAAGATGAGCGTGAAAATCGGCATCGTTGGGAAAGCACTTCACAAGTTTCTCCAAAATCCGTCGTTTTTCGTCTTGCTGCCTCGTATCCTCAACCAGCCGGGAGTGTTTTAGTTTACTGACGGATTCGTCCTTTTCCGTGGTGTTCTTGTAGTTTCTTATGATGAATATCCATGTCAGAATATCTTTAAAATAGATTGGCATGTTATTTGGATCGGATAAATTATCCTTAATGAAGTCAATGAAGTCTATTGCCAGTTTGCTGAGCGCTTGACAAGCCTTTTCAGACAAATAGTTCCCCTCACTCTCGTAGTCAGTGCTGTCTCGTTTAACTAATACTTGCTCCAGTATTTCTTTAGCTACTGTGTAGTAAGAAATATTCCATTCACCGTTTTCATCTTCCGTGATAAATTTCTGCCCAGAGTGGGGAAGATCTTCAATCTCAACAATATCCTCGCTCTTCTTTCCGAGTAAAGCACCGCATAGCTTGCAAGGAAGACCGCAGTGACCGTAGTAATTTGCGAGAGAAAGATATGCTAGAACCAATTGCCATCCCTCTAACTTCTTGCTTCTCCCGTTGATCCGGAGGTTTCCATGGACATATCTTCTTACACCACGAAAATCTGATTCATATGCTGTCAAGCCATATTCAAACATAGCGTGATCTTTTCCGAACTCAATTTCATCAGTCAAAGTCATTAGACGCCGTTTGGATTGTGGTTTTGCACGAGAAAATACGTCCGATAGTAACTTAGCTTCGGATAGAGAAAGTACTTCTGGCAACCAAATCTCACCGGTCTTTTTATTCCCATCGCCCGGCGATAACGAGTACACTCGCTGAACGTGCAGAATCACAAGCCTCTCGTATCTGCAAAATTCCAATAGCGTCTTCGCATCGTGAGTGCTATTTCCATCAATCAAAAGAATTATTGGGAGGTGAGTTTCATTCCGAATGAACGTGAGCCTTTCCTTCACTTCTTCAATCGGGAACTCAGTTGCCTTCAGTTCAAGACAAGGTGCATCTTTTTTTAACTCCCACAAGAGCCTTCTTGCAAACGTTGTTCCGCCACTGCCTGGCTGGTGGTATATCGGAATGATGCCTGATTTTCCTGTTTCAATAAACTGCTTTTGTATAACTCTCCTTTTTTCCGCAAGTAAGTCCCTGGCAGCATCGTAGCATCCACTTGCTATAACCTCCCAAGATAGTTTCCCTCCCTTCAGATAATCTTCTCCCCTTTCATTAAGGTTTTCTTCTCTCTCCGTTCTTATTCCATTTATGAGCAGGACATCCAGGCAGACATTCAACCAGTTGTATTTCCTTTGTTGAATATCAAAACTTTCTTTGGTTTTTTCCTTTTCTGAAAACTTAGGGATTGTTCTTTTAATGGAAACTGCACCTTTAACCCCGCAACTGCGACCATTATTTTCACTTAGCCAAGCGCAAATTAGGTCCAAAGGAACAACGATCACATTTTTTAATTTAAGTCGGGTCAACATTCTGCCAAAGGGAGCCTTGTCATTTGGTTTGATACCGACGCAGATAACACAATTGAAGCATTCAACAGACGCTTGCATGTAAGTCTTGAGAAAGGATATAAACTCCTCAAAATTGTTGTCTGAATTGCTCTTCCGTGGATACCACAACACCAGCACAAAAGGGACTTTCCTACCTTGACAATATGTCGCCAAAGAATCACAATGCAACTTCATAATCTTAGCATTGATTTCGTATTCTGCAGGTATATCGGCGTTTGCAATGTTGCAATGCCCGTTAATAAAAATCCAATTAGTGACATTTTCATCAAGCACCGCCGACTGGCTATCATCCACCGTATAGTGCCTACGTGACTTCAGAGCAGACTCAACCTTGGATAAAAACCCCTTAATCTCACTTTTAGGGTCGAAATCAAACACTTGCATCCAGGGAATTTCAGCAAGGGTCTTTAAATCAGCATTATTTTCAAATGAACTCGTGATTAAAACGTAACAATACTTCCTGTCAAATGGTTTTTTCAAAATTTTCAATTGCTTAAACTCCCTGGAGAATTCTGTAAATCTTGCGGGGTCAATTCTTGGGTATGTAGGATGTAATTCCTCTTCAGATGGGTCGTTGATAGTGTTAGAGTCTGATTCACCTGATATAGGAAGTATGACTTATTTATTTGAAACGTAACAGATTGAGCCTTGGGCGATAATGCGAAAAATAGAGATGCAACTTTATTTACAAATAAACGGGAAATGGCCTAAACAGCAATTGTATAGGTCATAATGTATTTATTCACTAGTATTGAAATTTTTGTCGCTTACAAGGTAAACAACAGTTATATTCCATTAAAACGCCCCTTAGCATTTCCAAAGAGCTTATTTAGGGGAAGCTCTGTCCCTCTTCCTGGGATTTTTAAATGTTATTTGGATGTATCAAGCGGGCTCAATAGTCATTCAATCATGCAATAAAAATACTATATTGCTATCAGCAACTTCGGTACACAATGAAGCGTATATTTGACTCAATAAGAAAACATCAAGTAGCCCACTAGGACAACACTATACGCGTAACAAATACACCAACACACAATGGAAGAAAAACATCACCTGATGAAGCAGATTTTGTTGAGTTTTGAATGAATTCCCTAATAGTGTTTGCGTAAAAGTTAGCTGTGGTCTTTCCTTTAGACGTTTTAGTTGTGAATTTTGACATCTGATCAGGAATTTTTGATTTACGATTCGCTCGAGTAATTAATAATGTGGTTTTCAGCTCAAACGATGTACTTAGATGTGATAGGTCGGTCTCGAGTTTGTTCGTCATGAGAATAATCCTGTAAATCAAGCAATAATTAGATGGATTTATATTGGAGACAAACAAACAAATATACAACCAAACTTTCCTAACTCACTTGTACTTTGCCTTCTCCGCTTTATCATCTAGGCAAGAACCTTTATTGTGTAGATAAACTTTGAATCCATCTTCTTCCAAAAGCACTTTTGTGTTCTCTCCGGTGGTGGTTACTGTCTGATCACAGATGATGACAATCTCCGATTGCTTGGAGGAATCTTTAGAAGTTGAATCGAATAATTGAGAGTTATCAAACAGATACACCACGTGCATAAGAGTGGAAATAATAAGTATTTCGTTGTAATTACCCGAAAAAACGATGGATGGCTACTTACGATCATATCAACAACGCAACGTGGTTTCGGTCGGTGGTCCATGGGTACGCGTCAAATATATTTTATCTACACATTTTTTTTCCAAGTAGCAATTATGGTTACCAATTGTCCACATAGAGTTCTAGGGGAAATTACTGTTCATCGTCGCAAACGGGGTGCTCATTACTGGTATGGGGTTTAAGCGCTCTTGCGCTGTGCCGGTTCGTGTCTGAATAGGTCTTATTTTCATTGTTGCATAACATTTCATTCAATCTGGGCCCAAATAGCTGATCTCAGTATTTTGCTCATTTCACAATGAATCCCCGTAAAGAGATTTACCTTGAGAAGTTCCCGTTTCTTCATCGCGATTTCGAAATCTGCTCAGTAGATCAAAGATGTTTGTAACCGTTGCTTCATTGCCTTTCCTATTTTGCCATATTTTACACATCTGGTATTTCCTCTCCTTGATATCATTCGAATAATCTATCTCAACATTTTCGATTTCCCCATCCGGAATTTCTAGATACAGCCTAGCAAATTCATTCCAATTGCGATTTGAGATTGAATCCCCTATTTTATAGAACGCTTTGGCTAAACTCGTTTCCCGAGACATTAAGGTCGCTAAAATATGTTGAACCTTCAAAATCTATAATATAACTTTATATTTAAATAATATGTGAGAAATTTGCGCTATTTTTTTGGTAATAAGCAGTAGATTTACTAAACTATTATTCAATGTATTCAGGCTGAACCCTGATTCTATTCTATTTGGTACATGAAGAAAACTTTCGATTAGCCAACAGGAAGTGAGAGCAGAGTTTCGACGAAGGTAAAGAAATCGAGTTCCTACAAAGAGAACAGAAGAAGTCCTGTGTATCAAAACAAATAATTTCAAAAGACTGGTGGAGTTTTCAAATGAAGTATACAATATACGTTACAATCACGAGTCTACTTTACGATCGTAATACGCCTATGGTGGAATCACTGCGTGCACTGACGTTACCATGATGAATATAACACGGCCCACGCCCTGAACCAAACAAAAACGTACATTAGGAGCGTGCCTTTGTATAAAATTGTATTCACAATTATCCTATTCAAGTCTGGCATTGTTTTCCAGAGTTGCGTATCAAAAAACATTAGATCTTCTAATCTAATTGATAAACACAAGCTGTAATATAAGATGTTTCCATATGTAAACACATGACATATATTTAGTTATGAATTTACCAGTATGAGATTCAAAGTCTCAGCACACTTCAATAGTCTACGAATTAAGAATTACAGATAGGAGTATATGTTAATAAACGTGGCGTTGTAAATAATGGCTAGACTTTCGGAAAGTATTGAAAAGACTCGGAGGAATGAGCAGTCTCTTGATGTAGAGAGACTAGGCGCATCGGATTGTTATGATTTTTGATCTTGATACTTGGTAACGTATCATACTCTCATGGACATCACCCGTCACATGAAAACAATATCGAAATATATTTTCCAGGTCGTTGTAACGGAACCGAGACCTATTTTCGGATAACTCTGTTAAGGTGTGCGTGCTGTTGAATGCGATGGTTGTTAATTGATGAGCATCTGTATAGCTATATGCGAAACACTATACCGTACAATCTTCACAGTAATGGCGCTGGTGGTAAAGCACAATAGGCATTTCACGATTGTAAACTTGATGTTCTCGCGATTTACATGGGTGTTTGATTTCTTCGTCTACCGAAACTCTGCTCTCAGCTCCTGTGGACCAATCAAAAGCCTGTTTTTTCATATGTACCAGACCATGTAGAATGTATCAAAATAGTACGTGTACGAGTACGTGATTTAAAAGTATACCTGTTACATTCATAACTGTTATTAACAAGAAGTAGCATAGAATTCTCTAATATTCGTTTCTATACAGTTTAAAGTTTAAGGATTGAACATATTTTAGCGATCCTAATGTCTGAAGCGAATTTTGGCAAAGCGTTCTACGAAATAGGGAATTTAATCTCAAATCACGAATGGAATGAGTTTGCTAGCTAGCTAGGCAGTATCTAAATATTCGGGAATCTGAAATCGAAAGTGCTGAGAGTGATTATCAGAACAATATTAAGGAGAGGAAATACCAGATGTGTAAAATATGGAAAAATAGGAAAGGCTCTACAGCAGGGGTTCTTAAACTTTTTTGGCTGCGCCCCCTTTACATCTTTGAAAAAAATTCACGCTCCCCATGACATGGATCCCCATGACAGCTCCCCCGGTTTGCGGGCTGCACTTGGCTCGTGGGCCACAGGTTGCACACTTCTGGACTAAATAATCAGTGTAAAACTTCCATTGATTATTAAATAATCAGTAAAAATTTTAATTTTTTTTAAAGCTTTTATCGTTATTGGCATTCAACGCCCCCATCAAATCCTGCAAGCCCCCAAAAAAAGGCGCGCCCCCCAGTTTAAGAACCCCTGCTCTACAGCAACAGTTAAAAACATCTACAAATTTGGCTTTTAGTTTCCAATTAACCTTTCCCAACTTCTTTATTTCGACAGTACAGTACAATTACAGTAAAATTATCCTATTTGCGTGACGCTTATGGTGTACATAGAATGCATATTAGTTTATCATTAATTGCTATGATGCAAGGGTAAATTATTTTGCTGAGAGTTGAAAGATAAACAGAGGAGAACAAACATGTCTAACGGTAGGTAGTTTAGGTAAACATAAACTTACAAACAATCAAAAATAACGGTTCTCACTCCTATCTGTAGAGAGACAAATTTCATTGGCTGGAACATCATCACGTCGACGTCATCACGACGATCACCAAGAAATACAGAGGGCTGAAGATGCTCAAGATGCTCAAGTGACAATTCCACAAAACGGTTCGTTCCCTTCGTTAGAGTTTTTATTTTATAAAGTAGCTGTTCATTGATAAACACAAGTTATTTTTTTATGTTCACATTCCGATATTTATATAAAGAAAAAAATTAGACTTTATATTAATTAAAATTTATATTCGAATTTGTGTAGTACCTTCTTATCTTTGATATTACTTTATTTAGCTGTCAATGTGAGTGGGGGAAACTTCCAAGGATCCCAAATGGGCGGAGTAAGAACAAACATCGGTACGGAACTTCTTCACTTTTGTTAGATTGACTTGTGCAATAGCTCAGCTAACTCGTTCTTTCGGGAACTGATATCTATATATTACATTTCACAGAGTACTATGGTCCAGTTACTTTTCAACAAGGACAAACCTCTACAGGTATGTTTGATAAATTAAGTTGAAAATCTGCACTAGTAACTTGAACAACTTATGTTACCACATAAGGATAAACCTGGGTAACAGCAAAATGCTGTACAGCAAAATGGGATATGGGGATTAAAATCGTTTACAAACAATATTGATTGAAAATATCATTCAATATAATGTATTTCATCGTTCCTTCAACTTGTTTGGTGTCACTTATGCTTTGGGATATTGTACAAACCCCAATATTGGCGTTAAATCGAACATTTTGCTTGATATTTCGTGGTACACTGCTATTCTATACTTTACGTCAAAGATTCACTGTTTGTTTATTATGGTTTAGGAGGGAATGAACTCCGCAAGAGTAAGCCCCGGATGGAAGATGACACAGGTATGTTTAGCAGTACATAATTCAACACTAGATAAGGTAAACAAAATGGGTGTAATTTATACTTGAGAGTGATTGAGTGAGTTATTGATACTCTGTAGGTTTTTCAAAGCGACCCAACATAATTACGTATTCATATAATTACGTGAAAATCTCCCAGTCATGGGTAATTTGAAAAATTTGAAAAAATAATACCGATACTGGGAAGATTCTGGAATATTCAAATCGAACATGAGTTTGTATTTTCACAAATTACGATTAAATTTAGGTTAAGGTTAAGCTTAAGGTTAGTACAGCAATTAATCGTTCCTGTACAATCGAATGTGGGAAAACCGACCCGTACTGCTACAAAACAACATTTCTCGTTCGGAATGGGAATTGTTTTCAAATCAGGAAGCATTTTTTCATTACAGGTTGAAATACAGTTTTCTGTTTTCTTTGTAGTGCCCCTTTCTGATTCAATCCGGATGAATAAAAACAAAAGGGTCAAACCATTCAGTCCCATATTCTATGGCGAACAAGTGAGTGAGGCGACCGGAACGCGACAAATAGCAATAAAGTTGTTAGATTGGAGCGATAGAAACATACAAGAAGCAAGACATCTTCTTAAGCTAGTAGAACATCAAAATGTCGTGTCCATTATTCATTCTGATAAGTACGAGCAACAAGCAACGACCCACATCTACATAGCAATGGAACTCTGTCATCAACAAAATCTGCATGAATATATCACTAAAAGTAAAACAAACAACGACCCCTTTGATCCTAAACTTAGCATTTCCCAAGCAAAACAAATCGTGTCTGGACTTGGCTTCATCCACGAAAACGACATAATCCATCGAGATCTGAAGCCTCACAACGTCTTATTTTCACGTGATAAAAAGTTTTTGAAAATAGCTGATTTCGGTCTGAGCAAGCCAATGACCAGAGGTCGATCCGTTACCAAAGTCACAAACCCTGGCGCGGGGACTGATGGGTACAGGGCACCGGAAACCTATAATCGAGACGAATTGTCCAAGAGCACTGATGTCTACTCTCTGGGCTTAACATGTTATTTTCTTTGGTCGAGGGGAAAACACCCTTTCGGTGAAGACCCAGATGACTGGAACAGCAACATAAAGAAAAACGTAAATCGCGACCTGAGCCAACTCACTTTACTTCCAAACGCTGAGAAAGCTAAAGCAGTGATCGAAGCCATGCTGAGATTTGAACCCAAGGATCGTCCAAAATCTGGAGATATTCTTGAACATGATACTTTTATTACAGGTAAAATAAAACGTATTTAAACTAAAGTAAAATTAGTGCTCATAAAATATGTGGATGCACTATTTTGTAGACAAAAATTTCTCACTTGTGGATTAAAACTTCATAGTAACTGTCATTTGCCATCAAAGAATCCGTTTGATGATTTTTATTTACTTTATTAATGTTCTGTATATATCTTAATTAAAGATCAATCAAGACCAATTGAATGTCCGGATCTGAGAGATGAAATGAAACGTATAGAGATATCTGATCATCTCGGAATACCACCCAACATTGAGCAAGAATCACAGCAAGAGCCTAGTGGCTCCACATCAACAAGTACGTATTTTTGCAATGTATTTTATAGCCAGAAATTCCAACGTTTGTTATGAGTAAACTAAATTCGTCGCTGCAGCGGGAGTTCTATTGTAATCGGTGTCGAAATATATGGTAGTTGGCAAGTGACCATTTCGATAATTATCGACGATTGTAATTGCTTTGGACGATTCAAACACGACTTTACTCCATACTCAGACTCGATAGCGTGAAAGTATATGCGATGCGACGATTCTAATTGCTCTGGGCGACATAAACCGACTTTACTTGCGTACATCACCTATAGCGCCTGATATCGATATTTCAAGACGTAAATTGTCATCGAATCCCCTGATAGATGTTGACGAAACTTTCAGGAAATGTTGATGACAGTGTAAGAAAAATTCTGTTTTAGTTTTAGTACGACACGGCAACTGTAAAGGGTTCAAATTGGCTGGGACAGATATTTGGCCCATTTAGCATAATAATTGATGTGGATATATATTTTTTCTACGTATTTTAAAAGTTATACTTTTATTGAAAAATGTTGCTATGCCCACAAATTAATAAATATAAAGATTTTAGTTCTCAATCAATATTACCGGAATAATTAATAATTCACACTTCCGGGCATAATTGGCATAAATGGCGCAGAACTGTGTGATAGCCAAGTGTGTGATAGGAATACCGCAGTAATAAACTCGCTGTCTATAATCTGTTTCTCTTTAAAACATCAATTTCCAATCTATTGGCTCATTGTTTAAGGTGACGTTGATGAAAACAGTGATATTGCTGTCATATGCGACGAGACAATAGATGTAAAGGCAGCTGATTCAAAGAAAATTTTGGAAGATGAAGGACGTATGATTTATTTAGACGTTGGAACTTCTTCACCAAGCGATAGAACGTTGCGTGCGACGTACAAGTAAATATTTTTGTTACAATTCCTCATTTGTATTTAAATCATTGTTACCAGGTAACAATCATCGCGACCGTGTAATTAAATTAATTGTATAACTGGATAAATCAATAGCTACATAAAAGAAGGCGTTACAGGCCTCCGTACTCATTCTACGACAATTCATGAGCAAAAACCGCTTCCAATAACCATGTAGTGTTGAAGATGTGGGAGAAATGTGGTTATTAATGAAGCATGATTTAACATCTCAGTTGTCAATTTGAAAATCATTCGAGTTCTGAAAGTATATTGATTTGGTCAAATGTGTTTGTAATGCGTATGCGAGCACGATACTATTTTTCGGAAAAGCATTTTGCCAGTAAGATGTGATAATTAGGGAAAATGATTAAATTAATTATTGAAATCTTTGCTAACAGTGTTTAAAAAATAGTAGGTTGACAGTAGACATCTATCATCAGCCATTAAAGGCCAGTTCTAATAAGTTAATACGGGAAATGGGTAGTTCATACCGTGGTACAATAAAATTAAATTGTTTTTTTTAACAGGTGTTTATTTGAAAACTTTTATCTAATATTAACATAATTGTAACTTTCACATAATTTACTGAAAGTACAAATTAGTGTGCCGTATTTCCTTTGAAATTAGATTGTAAAATAAAATTATACCTTTGGTGAAAAGATAACTTTTGTGACTTAGGCATAAAGAATCTTTTTATTTCTGTACAATCTACATGATTTATCTTGTGCCGGGGTGAATGAATGTAGAAAAACACTATACAGTATACTGTATTTCTATATCATAATATTTAACAAGTACAAGTACGCTTCGATTAACCTGTTTTCGATTCACGAGCGAGAGTCAGGAATGAAGCTCACTCGTAAATTGAGAAAAGGGTTTGTATATTGCTTACACGCGAGACGCTGCACTACAACATTGTACTACTGCAATGAAGCGTAGCCTCGTTCTTTTAAAAAATTTTACCTTTGGCGAAACGATACGCTTGATATATCAATTTGAAAATGACTTACGCATAAAGAATCTTTTTATTTCTGTACAATCTACAGGATTTATCTTGTGTCGGGGAAAATGAATGTAGACATGCATGCTACAATGCTTTCCGAATCCGCGCCAAACAAGGTTCTAGTTATTGTTCGACAAAATCGTAGAGGAGACGTTCCGCAATGCTTGGAAAAATTCACGATACACTGTATCAAGAAAAAGATTACAAGTGCGCTTATTGCTAAAGTCATTTCCGAGTTCGTTCAGGGAAAGCTGAAAAACGAAGACTATGGTGAGTTCTGTTGATTCACAAACACCATCTAGCGGTAGTAAAAAAACAAGGCTACAATTTTCCGAACATGAATCTTTCTTATTATCCACCTCGATATATTATTGAAACAAAAACTAGATTGGAAGTTGACAAGCTGTTTAAATTTCCCTTGTCAATTTGTTCAATATACTGACATTGCAGACATTCATCAGAGACAATTACACTGATCTACAAGAAAATGTTACAATATAAACTAACAACCGTTTCTATGTAATTCGGGTGCGCTGATTTCGAATTTGGTGTCAGATTTTTTCCTTTTCGTCTAGATTTTGAGATATATGCGCTTTTTATCATTTTTGTGGACATTTTTACTGATAAAAAAATATATTTTTTGTCTCTCCCTTACGCTTCAAAATGTTAGTTATTATCAGCTATATTTGGTTCGCTGATTTCAAATCTGGTGTTAGATTTTCTCCAGTACGTCGCGTTTTTGATTTATCAACATGCATGTATTTGACGCGACGTACTGGAAAAAATCTGCCACCAGATTTGAGTTCAGCGCACCAGATATAGCTAATAACAACTAACATTTTGAAGTGTAACGGAGAAGAAAAA
>QRAM01000836.1:7642-21763 GCA_013436055.1 Halocynthia roretzi | reverse complement strand
TGGTGATATAAGCATATACTTTCTTTCCAACATGATGAATGAGCTATAAATATGTATATGGAAAGCTAACCAAGCACTCCACATAAATTACTGAGGATGACTAACTGAACATATCAAATGAATCATTACAACTTTCAGAATTGTTCTCTTGTTTAATATTGACTCACGACTGATAATATTTCCGTTTTGGAACTCCGGTTACTGACAAGCGCTTTAGCATAACAGCGCAAATCAAATGCAATATACTAACCTACTATTGAAGTATAATAAAGAATTTAATATTCTAGGAATCAGTAAACCACTAATTCAGTTAACCAACAGACTAATATGAAGGAAGAGTGCCGATTGTCTGAGTTAACCAATCGTTAAAATTCCTTGCATCAGGTTTACCTTGAATTTTCTTTCAAGTCCACGTACATATTCAACACTTCGTTGTACCCCCATCAAACTCCGATAGCTAAAAAGAATATAGATTTTCCATGTTTTAAAAAGTGTTTATAATGTTTACAGAAGTTTCTGTCATTTTGTTACTCTATATCATGTTATTCAGTGTATATATATATTGTAAATATGTGTACAACATCATTCCAGAATGGACACCCTATCGGTTCGTTTTGACGGATAGATGACCTAAGCAATATAAGAGATTATCCCCTACCATTAGTTAACTTAGGCAACCTGTAGAAATGAATCCATTGCCCCATCCGAGGTACGATTGTGTTTGTAATCTAATTATTTCAAGAATGTCAAAAGGCTTTCTTATTTGCTTGTGGTGCTGTGACAGTAGATAGTTGCTGAACATGATGAATAAGTAAATATAAGACAAAGTATACTCACTTGCTTTCATGCCATTTTTCGAATATGTTTTCTTTGGGTTTGGTTTCAGGGTCTCCTACCATGTCTTGCTGGTGAGAAAATATCAGACGATCGCTCATATTCACATATACAAGAATGAGTGTCCATACGGACAAGGTGATATATAAATATTTCATATAATTTCTTCGTTTGCTGAAGCCACATGCTTCATTCATGTGCAACGTCATGGTTTTCTTCAGAATATTGGCAACTTGTTACCAAACACAAGCTAAAGACATAAAGGACAAGTATTAGTCATTCAACAGAAGGGGTGGGGAATCATTTTTCCCAGGGGGCCACATGAGGAACAAAAAATATTTTGGAGGGCCGGGCCAATAGCCTGAACTCATTTCTGTATAACATTCATTTAATTTCTTTGTAAAAAGTTGTAAATTGCATTGTTTTGACAAGCTGTGACTGGTAAGAGTAAATGTTATGACTATTAAACAGTGAAAATGCCATTTAGTCAATCACATTTTCCAAAAACAATGGCCGGATGCTACAATACATTTATTTTTATTACATTCAACGTCAGCCAAAGGGCCGTATGAGGTCTGTTCAACAGGATGCAAAGCATACTGCTTTGACAATGTGTTCTAATCGCACTAAGCGGTCGAATTTGACTCAAGAATAATTAAACTTAACACTTTGTCAACACCCGACAGAACTTATTTGAGCTCATCCTAACACTTTGTTAACAGTGCAAATAAAAGTCTGCGAAAGCATCGATTTACTTTCCGTTATTTCAATGGGGTTCGGACAATTCAGAGTTCGAACCGCTTCCTGGAACGGATTAAATGCGGAGTATAAGGTACCACCGTATTGCTATGAACTCATCTGCAATTAAACGTTTTCTACTAATTAGATAACCGGTGCTTATTGCTACACAGTCAGTGTGAGAAGGGATCTAAAGAGCGATACGCGATATATTATATTCGTTGTTACATGTGAATATGAAAATGTACTTTGATTCATTCCTATGATATAGAATTGAACGCTACACAGCAATACCTTGCGACTACAACAACAACTACTACAATCTAACCATTACACACACTCTCACAAAGCCTTGCCTCACCTAAACCAACCAGGATTTCACAGAGCATACTTACTTCTTAACTAGTGGCTCAAATTCTACTTTGAACCACTCTAATCTAGCGAACAAATTGAAAATATTTACCGACAAGAGCATTTTTGTTAGAAGCTAAGCTTGTGAATGAGTCAGAGCCAGGATTAAAGGAAATACCATCACAGCTTTTACAGGAAGTAATATAATAATATGATTTGCCAGACGCTTCAAGTGATCAATATAAGCGTAGACTTATAGGACAGGATATGCTATTATAGCCAGCAGCTTGTTGCTACAAACTAGCAGTAAATGAAACTATTGAAGGGCATCTTCGTAAATGAGTCTTGTAATGTGAACACAGAGCATTGGATTATAATATACCCGAATGGATATCTTCTTCACAAAATAACTTACTTTCTACACTGAAATGTCGCAATAAGAACCCGAATTTTTTTTTAAATAAAGAGACCCCTACCCAGGTTCTTATTGGTGGGGTTGTAATAAGTCCCAATACTCGGTAGGAGATTTTAGGTTGGGCATGGGTGAAGGTTATTGTAGTAAAAAACACTAATCATACACCTCATCCTGTGGTGGCAAAGAATGAGTCACTCAACGCTAGTAAAATGGTTTAACCACTAGACAGAAAACAGTGATTAATAGCCTTTGAATGAGGCCTTACCTATCTTAACTGTGGAACATATTTTACTGTTTATATCAATATTTACCATGTCTATACAGTGCGCGCATCTTCAGACTTGTGTGTGTGTGTGGGAGAAGCGCGTTGAGGCGGTAATAAGTTAAGTTACCTTATTAATCTCAACTGGACCCAAAATGCCAGAGAACAGGAAATGCCCATTAGTTAACCCTCTCTGTTACTCCTAGTCTTGGAAATTGCATGAGCGTAGCGCTGCGTTTTCAAACACGAAACAAAGGAAATTGACGGAACAGGAAATCGGAGTTTCAAAGAAAGGTTTTTCTATTGTTTGTATTATAATTTTAAAGGTCGCAGCACTTTCTGCATCTCTTGGTCTCCTGGCTCACACTCTGAAGAGTTAACATACAGCTGTGTACAAAATTACAAATAATTGGGATGCATCACTAAAACATTGATTCACAAACTACTAGCCTTCCAGACCACAGAGTGCTGTATTAAAGAGTGCTATTATTAATATATAATTATGAATGAATGAATTAATTAATGAACAGTGTCTTATAAAATATTATTGAGCATATTTGTAAGGAGCGTGCTTATTTTTGATTTGCGTGCTTAGTTTGTCTTATAAGATGTCGAAAGTATTTAATCACATATGTTAGTTACGACTTTCGGTATGAACTTTCTGTTTCCCAGAATTTTTGATATGCACGAGCAGATTTCGTTAATTATTGACAAACAATAACCATATGTTACACTGTTACTACACAGAGCATTATGGTTCAGGATCTGGTCTGTGAGGTAATAAAGCTGATATTAACACGCTTGTGACTGTTTCTTCCTATGATGTAATAACCAACGCAGGGTAGTCATCCTATCCAGTAAACTGTCTACAGAAATGAATAATAAAACAGGGTTTCTTTCTATATACAGCTAATCAAAGAACAAATTAGTTTTACATCACTCCATCTAATGGCGTCAGATCATATGACTTCTCTATAGCACAGAATTACTGTCTGGAAATACTCTCTCTGACTGTGATCGTACTAGAACTGCTACCAAAACAGCTACCGGTATCTATAAATTCAAGACCTATCCGAAAAAAATCTCTCATTTCCGAACAACAAAAACGAGAGAATTAGTCACGCTTCATTAACCACGAGACAACCCTTACTACCACTGGCAACCTGGTGAAAACAATTATTCTGGATATTTATTACCAAATACAATCAGCGCCAAGGAGTGGGATTTCGGTCGGTACATCGCCCACCTTTGTTCTAGGTCGTGGGACTGAATCAAAGTACATATCATGTCATTTCCTATATGCATATAACAACGAATATAATATGTCGCATAGCGCTGTATAGATATCTTATCACACTGACTATGTAGCAATAAGCACCCCCTATCTTAGTAGTAGAAAATGTTTAACTGTGTCTAACTGCAGTTGGGTTTTGAGCATAATTGGCTTTCTATAATACACTACCAAGATGATCTTAGTAGTAGAAAATGTTTCACTACAGCTTGGTTTCGACACTTAATTTGATTTCCATAATAATGATGAAGTCTAATCAGTTATACGTGGTGTCAGACTGCTGAGGCACATCGCGTGAATCGATCACAGTAAACATCAAAGTACCTTTGATGACGTAAGTAACAAAGACATGTAAATATTAATATTTAAATTTCAAGCAATAGCCAAAAGTAGAGGATCATGCGAAATACAAGGAACTACTGTATATGTATGAAGTGGGATTCGGGAGATAGAAAGTAATGAACGAACAGGATATGGTGAAACGCTTATAACGGTCAAAAGATTGCGCAAGAATCGCTTGCCGCCCATCATTTATAAATTATAGCACCGCTCATCCTTCATAAATTCATTTGAAATTGGCGTCGTAATAAACTGGGATTCGGGAGATATGAAGTAATGAACGAACAGGATATGGTCAAACGTTGTATATTGTTTCATAACGTTAACGGTCATAAAAGATTGCGCAAGTATCGCAAGTATTGCAGCCCATCATTTATAAATTATGGCATTAACAGTCAGAGTCGGATTTAGACCTNTACCATTATTTATTGAACGTCAATATTGCATTGATCGAATCGTTCTTGCATTTCCTTTCTCACATCCCCCTCTATAAGATTAGCTAGGAAGAAACTTGGTTTATGATAAGATATTTTTGGGTTTTAATTATTGACTACCACAATATAATTGAGTCATCCAATAATCCCTTTAAAATGGAATAATTTGCTCTCTTGGTGACGCTATTACTTACCTGTAACACTGTGAACAACGGAGAAGTCAACCCAAATCAGCGAATGTTTTTCTACGCCTACTCTGGTCGAAATAAAGCAAATACAACGATCTTATGTTCCTCGAAAGATAAATTGATTTTGAAATAATAATTTAATTAACTCAATATTTACGAGGGAATTCAATATCCCGCTACGTTAAAACTGCGACTGGGTTACTTCATGTTTCCTATGCATTTTAGTATTTTTACCCCCATCTATCGCTGGGTATCTGTTTTTAATCACTGTTTTAATGCAGGATATCATATTGCTTTGACAGCAAGTCATGTCTATTCCTTATCTTAAACCCTTATTACGTTTTTACCACAATACTGTGACATTCTTTCTGTCTATGTATATATATTCCGTTCTGCACCTAACTTTGTGTAATCATTAAATCTCCAGGTACGAGTTTCAATACGTTCTCCCAAAATCTCCAAAAGGGGATCATGATGTGATGAAAAAAACTTCTATTAAAAAGACGCCTCCTCCTGGTAATATTGAGATGTTTGCAGGAGGTGCTTACTTCGTATTTAAAAGAGAAGCGGTCGAATATATGATGAATGGTGAGATCTCGTTTATATTTTGCATACAGTGGATCCTCATACTACGAGTTTAATTCGTTCCAAGACCGGGCTCGTATAACGATTCACTTGTATTACAAAACGCGTTTTTCCATTGAAATTAATGGAAAACTAATTAATCCGTTCCAGGCTCCAAAAATCGTAGTATGAGGATCCACTGTACTTTTGCATAACCTCCAATAGATGATAAGTGATTATTATGCCTTGCTCTTTCTGAATAGGATCTCCATTTGATTATATGTTAATATTATTCCTTGCCTCTGCGCAGTCTGACTCCACATCTGTATAACTGATCAGAATTCATCTTGAATTAAGTAGTTTATTATGGAAAGCCAGTTTATTGCCGAAACCCAACTGCAGTTAAACGTTTTATAATACTCTGCAGTCTGACCTCTGTATATCTAATCAGACTTCATCTTGTATGTAGTAGTTTGTTATATGGAGCTCGTAATGCTTTCTGGTTTAGATGAAAAGTGATAATTATTCCTTACCCTTTCTTGCCTGTTCACGCGCTCGTGCAGTCTGACTGTATAACTTTTAGACTGGGACCTTCCTGTCCCAGTGGATAGAAGGAAGTTTGCTGTATTCTGTTTGAATTAACTTATATAATCTTGTTTACTCAGACTCGATTGTTCAAGAATTTTTCAAATGGAATGAAGATAGTTATTCACCTGATGAACACATGTGGGCGACATTACAACGAATGTACCCCCAAATGCCGGGCAGTATTCCCCCGCACTCGAAGTACGACACGAACGAACTTCAGACTATTTCGAGGACAATTAAATGGGCGGGGTTGGATAAAGCAGTTTACCCCAAGTGCGAGGGTAGTTTTCGTAGAGGGGTTTGCGTCTACGGCTGCGGGGACCTAGCATGGCTCACGCATCAACATCAACTCTTTGCGAATAAATTCGACCGCGAAGTGGACGTCTTAGCGATCCATTGTATCGATAATTATATAAGAAACAGAACAATAACAGAAGGAAAACTTCGTTTATTGAGAGGGTACNGACTTGCCAGATACCGATTTAGCAACATGTACGGACTTTATATTCAGAATAGGATTTTAAAGATTTTAAATTATAAAATTAATTTTCTCCAAGCCGAATCATAGTTGCTTTAAGGGATTAGACTCTAAAAAAACAATTGTGCTTTTAAGAAAAAGGTTTATCACATGATTCCGGATTATTCTTTTGCCACGTACTTACGTGTTGTACGTAAGTGCCACATCAACATCCTGCTTATCCCCGTTGGAAATAAAAATGGAAAATTGATCTGATAACTGTGATACCCTGATAAAACGTTATTTGGTTTCGAATCTTTCGATTGAAATCTGGTTTGGTGAAACATAATTTTCGGGGAGAAGCAGCTTTATGATTTCGTTTTCCTGCAAATTTAGGGATGCTATTTAACTTTAGAGATGCTATTCATATAACATCTAAAAACAGTGGCATTGATGCTATACAGACTCACTGTGTTGCATCTTGTGTAATAACAAAAAGGACACGACATGACAGGTACTGCAGAAAATGGCTGCAGCTCGCTTTATTGCCCAAAACATTTATATCTGGAAAGAATTTTATTTATTTATTTCGTTTATAAAATGGTCTCCGGGCTTCAATTGACCCGGCCAGACTTTGGACACCATTGCAATAAGATAAAGATTTTCCAGTAGGTTATGTTGATATGAATACATTGTTCAACAAGTATTAAAATAATTATCAGTTGATCAAGTGCCTATTTTCTTCTATGATGTTTGTAAAGTGTCTGGTCGAGCCAAATTTACTCCAGGATACTGATCCATTCCTTGAATTCATTGTTTGTATTTCATTCTTGATGATCTTGGATACTTTCAAGTGTTTCAACAAGACTACCGCAAATGCTTATCATATCGCATATTTCTTATAAAGCATTGTAGAGGGCTAATCCATTTCATCTCTTTGTTATATTATTATTACAGCTCTCTCATGTATATGTATGTATAGCCCCAATAACCAAACAATAACGTTACCAGATAAGGTCTATTTGTGTGCTCTTTGTCTGACATACTGTGAATAGCACAATTTATAATTTCCTAACTTAAATCACCGGTAAGTTTGCAAGATATGTATGGAATTACCCCGTAGTCTAAACGCCCCTAACTACAGAACGCTACAGACTATGAACTCTACATTTGGGAGAAAGTTCGACGTTTGAACGTTGGATCTTCCATGCAAGCTGTACTAACATGGACAGGACTAGCATGATAAAGTTACTAACTATCAAGAATTTGTATGTGTTAACCAGCAGCTTGGCATGCAAGTAGTAAAGCTTGGATCTTTCATACAAGTTGTGGTACAAGACTAACATGTTAGAATTTGTATACTACTATATGTGTTAACCAGCAGCTTAGTATGCAAGTAGTAGATCTTTTATACACGGCTTGTAGTGACCCTTATACTCGTCTCCGCCATATATGGGACCATTTTATGCTTAGTTTCAAGACAATTTTTTTATCCTCTGAGACGTATTTGAATTCCCAATGATAATATTCCGCTTATTTTAACAGGCAAGCAACCAAACTTCAGTCAGCGATGCAATGCTGAACGTTGACGAACTATCAAACAAAAAAAAGGAGATAGGTATCGAATTTCTTAACTCTCTCTTCTTCGATAAAGATGATAATGTTCCTGAGGTCAGTTGCGAACGAGTGCTCGATGGAAATCCAAAGGAAATTGCAAGTACAAAACTTGCATTGTTGGAGTTAAATTCCAAGGTAAATAAGCCGTAATTAGATGGGGCGGTAGTCTAAGTACTGTGCGCAAAAGAAAGAGGAGTTGAAATTGCATCAGAGTATGATCATACATACCATACTTTATAATAGATACCGTACTTTCGGGTGTATTATCGTTACCGTGTATAAAACCGCACCCTTGCAAAATCAACCCTTTCCATTTTAAATTTATCAGGTAACCTGCTCCGGTGCTTACAAGTACAATTCTAATCCTCATGACAACGTCACTGTAATAAACTCAATGCAGCGAAAATTAGTCCATATGGGCATTGTTACGTAACGAGTTTAAACCAAACGGGAGCTTATAGAAATAAAAAAAAACGTTGTTTTCTTACAGAAATACAAAGAGAAGAAGAAAATTTTATTGTCGTCTGATGAACATGTAACAGAGATAGCGAATAACTGCGAAGAATTTAAATTCAAACGGAAATACATTTTATCACCTTTGAGCTCTGAGGAGAAAGGTTATCCAATTGCGTATGTGTTCACTATTCACAGGTAACTGTTATAAATGCTATTAATTGAGAAATCTTTATCCAAAATCACTGCCAACGGTAATTGGTTCAGAACCAGGGCTGCCTGATTGTTCCTTTTTAAAATTGTAATGTCGGTTCATTTCGATAGATTCATTTCTTAGTAAAGTAGAACCTCGTATTACGAATGCACCATCGTACGAGCAACTTGCTTTACGAGCCGCCATTCGTGAATATTTTTGCATCGTACGACGGGTAAAAAATTGGGATTACGAGCGACCGTCATACACATCACAGTGGCAAGGTAAAGGGAGGCAGTACATGGCGTTGCTAGCTGCCATCATTGACTTCTAAGAATTCTAAAAAATAGCATGTGATCAATTTACCGCGCTCCTCCCACCAAACGCAGCCTGCACTCGCTCAATTCACGCTCAAACACTAATAAAACCTTTTCATTTCTTGAATAATCTCTTATGTTTACATCTCTTATGTACATGTAATTTTATTTTATTTCTAACTGCACGTTTTCTGTAAAAAATTACCTTAAAAAAGGCATTTTGCGTGGTATTGAAGGCTGGAACGGATTAATTAGTTTTCCATTATATTTCAATGTTTACGAATAAATTGTAATACGAGCTCGGTCTGAGAACGGATTAAACTTGTACTGTGAGGTTCTACTGTAAAGTAAATTAAATTTTCATTCTCTATCATTTTCTTTTCAGAGATCTCGTCTCATTTGAACAACTTCTTCGTTCGATATATCATCCTCAAAATATTTATTGCGTTCACGTCGACAGCAAATCAGATGAAAAGTTTCATTCAAGCGTCGCAAGTATTACTGGATGTTTCGAAAATGTTTTTATCGCTTCAACATTGACTGAAGTTTCCTATGCTCATTGGACAAGAGTTCAAGCTGATATCAATTGTTTAAAAGATTTGGTGAAAAAGTAAGTAAGCATGGCGTAGTGCTGAATTTATCCATAGCAGGCTAAAGCTCAGGGATAAGGGCTTCCTACCAAGGTGAATAATCAGGGTTACCATCTGCTTGGACCAAAAATAAGCACAAAACATATTACTACAAAATAATCTTTGGTAAATCGTTTTATTTAAACGAGATCAAATCACTTTAATATTTTTCATCAGAAAGGATCTGCTTCAACAGTCCTTTGTCCTTAGAAATCAGTTTGTGCATCTCATAAATTTCAGGTGATGGAAAGGGGCATACTGATAGTCGTAACCAACATATGTGACTATAAAAATACAATAATGCCAATTAATTTCCTACTACCAAGATAACCGGTACTTATTGGTTCATAGTCAATGGATGAGGATGATTGAGGATGGATGAGGATGATGAGGATACTTTTAAAAAGACCTTTCTCATTATTAGTGGAAATTACAATAGGGGAAAAGGGAAAGGGGCGAAAAAATAGTCGTAACCAACATATGTGATTAGATACTTTCTACGTCTGATAAGACAAAGCACATAAATCAAAAATAAGCACGTTTCTTAGAATTAAGCACAATGATATATTCAAAGACACTGTTCTTCAAAATAATCACGATCGGGCAGCCCTGTATAAAAGGGAGAATCCCTGAAATCTGGATTCTTCCAAAGTTTGACTCCTATTCCGTTTACTCCCTCCGAGAAATCTATGAAATTTTTTTAAGGAAAGACGAATATCCATGGAGTTACGTCATCAACCTGTGCGGACAAGATTTCCCAACGAAAACAAACTTCGAAATAGTTCGAGCTCTCAAGAGTTTGAGTGGATTTAATAGTTTGGAAACAATTCACACACCTCCACACAAAACAAAAAGGTTCATTTCTTTATTATATTGCTTTAGTTACCTAAAATAGATTATAATTGGTAATTGGTGTAATGAGACGACTTGCACACACAGAATTGAAATTTACCATTATTTATTGAACGTCAATATTGCATTGATCGAATCGTTCTTGCATTTCCTTTCTCACATCCCCCTCTATAAGATTAGCTAGGAAGAAACTTGGTTTATGATAAGATATTTTTGGGTTTTAATTATTGACTACCACAATATAATTGAGTCATCCAATAATCCCTTTAAAATGGAATAATTTGCTCTCTTGGTGACGCTATTACTTACCTGTAACACTGTGAACAACGGAGAAGTCAACCCAAATCAGCGAATGTTTTTCTACGCCTACTCTGGTCGAAATAAAGCAAATACAACGATCTTATGTTCCTCGAAAGATAAATTGATTTTGAAATAATAATTTAATTAACTCAATATTTACGAGGGAATTCAATATCCCGCTACGTTAAAACTGCGACTGGGTTACTTCATGTTTCCTATGCATTTTAGTATTTTTACCCCCATCTATCGCTGGGTATCTGTTTTTAATCACTGTTTTAATGCAGGATATCATATTGCTTTGACAGCAAGTCATGTCTATTCCTTATCTTAAACCCTTATTACGTTTTTACCACAATACTGTGACATTCTTTCTGTCTATGTATATATATTCCGTTCTCCACCTAACTTTGTGTAATTATTAAATCCCCCAGGTACGAGTTTCAATACGTTCTCCCAAAATCTCCAAAAGGGGATCATGATGTGATGAAAAAAACTTCTATTAAAAAGACGCCTCCTCCTGGTAATATTGAGATGTTTGCAGGAGGTGCTTACTTCGTATTTAAAAGAGAAGCGGTCGAATATATGATGAATGGTGAGATCTCGTTTATATTTTGCATACAGTGGATCCTCATACTACGAGTTTAATTCGTTCCAAGACCGGGCTCGTATAACGATTCACTTGTATTACAAAACGCGTTTTTCCATTGAAATTAATGGAAAACTAATTAATCCGTTCCAGGCTCCAAAAATCGTAGTATGAGGATCCACTGTACTTTTGCATAACCTCCAATAGATGATAAGTGATTATTATGCCTTGCTCTTTCTGAATAGGATCTCCATTTGATTATATGTTAATATTATTCCTTGCCTCTGCGCAGTCTGACTCCACATCTGT
Organism: Halocynthia roretzi; assembly: GCA_013436055.1. Classification (NCBI taxonomy): domain Eukaryota; kingdom Metazoa; phylum Chordata; class Ascidiacea; order Stolidobranchia; family Pyuridae; genus Halocynthia; species Halocynthia roretzi. The sequence continues at coordinate 10,046 of QRAM01000836.1, read as the reverse complement.
ATAACTGATCAGAATTCATCTTGAATTAAGTAGTTTATTATGGAAAGCCAGTTTATTGCCGAAACCCAACTGCAGTTAAACGTTTTATAATACTCTGCAGTCTGACCTCTGTATATCTAATCAGACTTCATCTTGTATGTAGTAGTTTGTTATATGGAGCTCGTAATGCTTTCTGGTTTAGATGAAAAGTGATAATTATTCCTTACCCTTTCTTGCCTGTTCACGCGCTCGTGCAGTCTGACTGTATAACTTTTAGACTGGGACCTTCCTGTCCCAGTGGATAGAAGGAAGTTTGCTGTATTCTGTTTGAATTAACTTATATAATCTTGTTTACTCAGACTCGATTGTTCAAGAATTTTTCAAATGGAATGAAGATAGTTATTCACCTGATGAACACATGTGGGCGACATTACAACGAATGTACCCCCAAATGCCGGGCAGTATTCCCCCGCACTCGAAGTACGACACGAACGAACTTCAGACTATTTCGAGGACAATTAAATGGGCGGGGTTGGATAAAGCAGTTTACCCCAAGTGCGAGGGTAGTTTTCGTAGAGGGGTTTGCGTCTACGGCTGCGGGGACCTAGCATGGCTCACGCATCAACATCAACTCTTTGCGAATAAATTCGACCGCGAAGTGGACGTCTTAGCGATCCATTGTATCGATAATTATATAAGAAACAGAACAATAACAGAAGGAAAACTTCGTTTATTGAGAGGGTACTTGTAATGAATTAAACCAAATTTGTGCGGCCCGCGGGAAGATACGGTTTTTAAATAGAGTACGGCCCGTAACAGGAATTCAGTGCCACTGTTTTTGATGTTACATGAATAGCGAAGGGTCCCTGAAGCTGAATTATTTGATTTGCGAGAAAACTAAATCGATTTTTTCATGCCAGTCACTAGTAGATAGTCGATGTGAAATGCAAGTGCGGCCAGCCGTCTAATTCGGTTAAGTGTATTTGGTCCGGTATAGTTATCTCAATGGTAAAATTATCTTATGGTAAAGTTATCCCAAAGATGGCTGTCACATTTCTAGAAGGTGCTTTCAGTGCTTGCCATAGATGATTTTTTCCGTAAGTTACACAGCTGTACAGCCAGTACAGAATTATATAAGGGATACAGTCGTCCCTCGCTATATTGCGGATTCACTACATTGCGGATTTTATATAATATTGTATGTATTTTAATGTAATATTCCCTGTATTTTATTTCATGATAAATGCCGCGCCGTACAGTACTAGTATGTTTAAGCGCTAAAAGTTAAAAAATCAAAAAACCGGTCAAATGATTGTGGGAAAGGTTAATAAGGTAACAAAGACCCCCCCCATGATTCATAATGGTTTAAAATACGTTTAAATACCCCCCCATAATTAATTAAATATGTGGTTTCTACTTTGCGGAGTTTCACTTATCGTGGGAGGCTCTGGAACGCACTAACCGCGATAGGTGAAGGATTACTGTATTTCATAGTTTAGAAACTGTTAGAAATAGTGAGTGCACTGATGAAATCAATTATGAAATTCAAAAATATTAGGGCGGACTTTGTGCAATATATGTGAAGCCTCCATTTTATAAACTTGCCGCAGCGATGTGATTGGTTCACTAAGGGCTGGATTAAGGTGCCCCCATACATTTGTAATTCAAAATATAAACAATTATAAACATTATAACATTATAAACAAAATTCAATGAAATTTTATTCATCAGATTTTATTCATTTTTCATTGAATTCTTTCCTGGGGCTATAAATTTAATTAATATAATAATTTAAATGGTAAATTCGGCTATGAAAAAATTCTGAGGTGTCCTTCCTTCCCTTGATGCCCTGAGCATGTGCTTATTTTGCTTATAGGGTTAATCCACTACTGGATTCATTGCATGGCTACAATCGCTCAGCTTGCTTGTGTAAACGGCAGCAGTGGTAGTGTCCAAACAGTTTTTTTCTGATTTATTATATCTGATGCTAGCAGCGTTAGTCGTTCCATATCATTTTACATTTAAAATTCTCTAATATTTTAGACATATTGGGAGGTGTTAGAGATCTCTGTATTTAAATATCTGTTAAGCTTGAAGAAGGGTACTTTTTGCATTGGCTAACGTAGTGCAATTTTCTCATAATTACTTTATCTTTACTTCATATCTCTATATATATATATATATATATAGTGCAATGATGCTTTTCGATCGGATATTGTTATCAATATCAATCGGTCCTGAAGCATATTTATTTCATATTTTTTTTCCTTAATGTTATCAGCCTTTGCTATACTATACTGACCTTAGTGAGATTTTGTTAAGTCAAAAATATCAGTTTTAATATTTGACAAACAGAACCTTGTGTCTCCCCTATCGCATATCTGCTTTGTAAGCAGTTTTTTTTTACTACGCTGAATCATTTCTC
>QRAM01000835.1:2763-21093 GCA_013436055.1 Halocynthia roretzi | reverse complement strand
ACACGAACATGTACATATTCATCTCATAGATAGATATATACCTATATACCACACAGGTATACTATATCACATGGATACTCGTAACTATTACAGCATTACGTGCACAGAGAATACTTTCAAAGGTCAAAGGTTATGCTCCGGTAGTAAGATGGAAAGCGGAAAGAAACGGATTTGAAATTGTTTTTCCCCATCATCAGATGCTTTGTTTTTCGCTCCAACTTTATTAAGAAATGGCGTTGAGTTGTCGAGGTTTCAGATTCTCTCCAATAAGCTTGTGTTTTAACTGTTTCCCGTCAGTAATAATACCTACGCGGGGCAAACGATATGATAAGAAAGGAGGCATGTTACCAGGCCGGAAACGTGTTCCAATCAACTGGAGAGATGTGAGTTTCATTCAATTCTTTTTATTCTAAATAGCTATTCGCATTGGCTGCTCAACAATTCTGCATTGGTTTAGCATATTTGAGTCTTTTCTGTGTTCACTGTTTTTTATATATTTTAATCTGAGCATCTAAAAAATGTTTCTCGAATAAAGTTAAAAATGCTGTTTACATTATGAGCTGCAAATATTAAATATTAAATAAAAATATACATTATATCGCTTACATATACTGTTCAAGCCATTTCCCATTTATAAACCCTTGGACGTTTTTTTATAAATAAAGTTTGCATTCCTCAAACCCAATTTCTTTACTTAGCCTATTAGTATTTTTTTCCATGAATCTGCCCAACATTTCATTATGGGTTAATTATATTTACTATGACAGGTGGATTTTAACCCCGCAAATATTCCAAAAGACTGGATTCCGGACGACTGGAAAGAAAGAAATACGATTGACTACGAAAGAGAAAAAAAACTTGTACAATATATTCCTGGGTTAGAATTGACATGTAACGTCTTTATATTTTAATTCAAAATTTGAATCACAATCCTAAATTCACTTACTTTTGATACTTATCTCACTGGAATTTATGTTCTTTAAATCTAAACAATGTCATTAACAATGACAAATTTATATTTTATTCCAGATACAAACCAAAATTATTAGAGCATGAGGAACCAAATTTTCATCACACTCCTTTATTTGAAATGGACTCGGAAAGTAAATTAATCGAGGGATTGACACAAGCGATGTACCTGACGAAATGTGTTTTGATGGATGATGTAATGCCTCAAAGTGTGAAACAATTATCAGGAGATGTTTCAATCCCAAATCAAGATGAAAGAGTTATTCAGGTGTTTGTTATGTGGTTGACGCGAAAAACCTTAATGTTTTTTGTTTTAAATAAAATAGTCAGTCAAATAAAATTAAATGCATTTGCAGGTTTTCCGTCACGCATTGCTCTTCGACATTGACCCAAAAAACCTGGATAAAAATAATGAAAAGAAAAGATACAAAAGCGATCATTATCATATTTTTCCGGGCATTAATAGGTAATTTTGTTGTTTGATTTTAACAATGTTACTGAATGCTATTACATAAAATTTAATATGTAGTTTATAATTTTTACATCTCCTTTTTTTATTTTTATCCTCCTTTTATATTGATACAGATATTGCCCACCAATCTTGCAAAATTTGGAACGTCTGTGTCAGTCTCAAGGTAGTTCCTATCCCAAACTTCTCAACCGTATACGTGCGCAAGACGTTGAATCTTCTGTAACATTTATCAGAGGTAAACATTGCCTTTAAACCATAATAAAATTGTATTTAATTCATGGCTGTTGAGTCATGAAGCTTTCCACTTCAGCTCCTCGATTCATGATACCACTGACTTCTTCTAATTATATGTATTATTCTGATATTAATTAAAAGCACACATCATTGAAGACATTACATCACTGCCAAGGCAAATCATGCTACTCATTCCTGTTAAAGTTTGGATATAAAGGCTATGACTATGCTGTTGTGACTTTTTGAAATTGGTTATTGAAGAAGTTACAAACATTGAGTAACATTACACATTATTGCATATAAATATGTTGTAGCACGAATTATATGCCTTGAACCACATTGCTGATGTTTGTAGGAATGCACATTCGTGATTGAATTTCAGTTGAAATTCCTTTGAATTGTAGAATGTGACAAACTAAACGAAACATCCGCTGAACATTTGGAAAGAAAATGGAAGATTGGAATGAAGATGACGGCTGGAACGCAGATATTGACACAAGAACCTTTGCAACCATTTGCAAATAATGATGAGGTCGCTGATACTGTGTCAACTCCTCTTCCTGACTTGTTCCCTGTATTTCCAATCGTTGATTTGAAGAAAAGTCACGTTTATGAGATTCAAAATGACACAGGTGAAAGGAGAATAACGGAAACTGAAATACAAAAAAATATATTTCATTTCTGATATTACATGATTTACCACCAATCTAGATATAGCACGACGAGTTTCGGACATCTTTTTCATTTAAATGCTAGAAAGTCTGTCCCATATCTCTCGTTTCTCAGCAACCATCATCAACCTTTCCTCAAATCCCAATCATCGAAATTAAACATTAAAGAAAGTTGTAAACTACACATTGTATCAAATGCACAGTTTGATGATTTACCATGTGTCATTTTATGGACCTTACTTGACATAATTTCCTAGGTTTCCATCCTGGATACTCACATGGTTATTTGCACACAATTATCCTTCCCAACCTTAAGAACTTCAGCGACAATGAAATGTATGCTCAAATGACAAGTCAACTGTTTACCGCACTTTATTCGAGGGCTGTCTATATGTATGGGGTAAGTTTACAATTGTTGCAATATGTATTAGACATATTTTCTTGTTCTATGTTAACAAATTATTCTTTTGTAGGAAGAACCTATCGACATCTTGCCAAATCCACTCTCAGCTCAATGCATTGCATCTGATGGTCAGAACTTTTACTTCATGTGCATGCAGTTGAATACGACCAGTCTTCAGAATGATACCGGAGTGAAAAACATGGTAAGAAGTTTCTTGAAATTATACATTGTAAGCTTCCCAGAATATGTGATTACTGCAGGTGTAACGTTGCTTTTTATTAAGGATAGTCCTGAAGTTCAGCACATATCAGGATCTGTATTGTTAGTATATATCGGAATTCATGTTTCTAAGAAAATTCATTTCGTCAAAGAATTTTCTTTTATGAATATTCTGCCCCAATAAAAATTACATGTTTGTGTGGTTTGATGTAAATGCATGTTAGCATGTTAGCATGTTAGCATGTTAAAGTACTCTAAATTACTCTTTTGAGGTCTGGATTGAAAACAAAGCAATAAATGAAGAAGAAGAAGAAGAAATTCTGATGCCTGAAAACCATATCAACCCATACAGCGGTCTTCAATTGTACGGAGCTTGTTCACACAGAGTATGGCAGTCACCCGAATACTACACGGAATATAATCCTCGTGTATTCCAGACATTTCTATCTTTGTGGATGAATGGTGCCACGTGATAAAGGGCAGTGAAGAGGTAAACATCAACTTATTTCATACAAACTGTATATTTAAAATCAGTTATAAATTGTTTCTAATACAAGAAATGTGTTAGTCCAACAGTCAACTTTTAATTCTTAATTAATGGAATCTGTATAATCATCTCAGGCTAGAAATTGCCAGATAGTTAGTTGAGACTTATGATTTACCATTATTTATTTTGAATAGTATCAGCTGTGCTTAAAACAAATTGCTCCATCCTAACTATTTGAATTGTGGCTTAAGGTTCATATAATCGTCATGCATTAGATCTATTGTTAGTGCATTGATTAGATCAGTGCTTTCCAAACTGTGTGTCGCCTGCAGTGAAAAGATGTGTCACGGATGTGGACATTAAAATGTGTTTATGTATCAGTAGATGTCATGAGGGATTGAATTAACCTCTGGTTTGCTATTAAAACTGAATTGCTGTGTCGCAAAATTATGTATGTTTGAAAAGTTTGGAAAGCTCGGGATTAGATGGATATATAGGTGCATGCGATTAAGATTTCAAGCAGTTTTGAGGCTGTTACATGTTTGAAATGTAAAACTTGAGGTAAACAGGGTTCAGTAGAATTGTGTTGCTGTTATCTCACTTCGAATTTATTTTGCAATGTAAACCTTATAATATTGAACACTACCCCACATTTTTCACAACGACATTCTAGTCCTAAACCTCCGATTGCTGTACCTGTTCTGGAATATCCCTACTTCCTTTTCTCCTATTCCATTTGTCTTATCTGATATTATTAAGCCTAAGATAAAAACAAAACAACAGTTGGAGATGTCATGATTTTTCATTAATCAAAAGTCGCAAAAAATCTCACCAATCCACCACATTTCAAAGGAATTATTTCTGCAGGGAACAAACTCGATTCGAGGAAAGGAAATTTAAAATAAATTCCAAAACGATTCAGGATAGTAAAACAATTTCTATATTTCTAACCAAATCGAGATCTGATTCCTGCCGAAGATAAATTCTGACCTTATACAGGTATTCACCGTTTGGAATAAAACCAAAACATACAAAGTAAGAACATTGTGACGACAATTAAAAATGTAATCATGACAATCTAGCCAGCAGTTTTTTTAATATGGCATTACTGCCTTCGCTGAAAAAGTTGTGTCAACTTTCGCGAGCCTGAAGCATTTTAATATTGCTTGATTTCTTGACGTTGAACTCCGCTAGACAAATGATGTTTTGACAAGTGATCGGTATATTCTTGGTACGGCGTTCTACCCAGTGGTTGATCCTTCCATAGATCCGGAGTCAGGTAGCTGTAAGTTTTGGAAATCGCGTTGAATGTTGCTTTAGCTGAAAATAATATATTCATTAATGTAGTGAAGAAAATCTCTTAGAACTTGCACCTCTAGGATCTACATTTTCACTTACCAAAATTTCCAAGCGTAGCAGTCTGTCCACGAGCTGAAGTATAGCAATCCTCTAGGCCTGCCATAGACAGAAGCTTTTTGGGTACCGGAGCTGAAACAATTCCTGTTCCCCTGGGTGCTGGGATCAATCTCACATGTACACTGCCGCACTTACCATGAACCTGGTAATATCACGTGGTATAAATTACTAAAGATTTCGTATTTCCACACTGAGAACTAGTTCAATTGTTAGCCTCAGAAATAAGGTGTTTATTTCGTCATTACTTATCAAGAGTAGCAAATACAATGTCATCATTGGCCAGAATAAAATATGCAAATAATAATGAGGGTTACCTTGCATGGTACAGTGTGGGGCTTACCGATCTTATTACCCCAGTACCCACGTCTTATGGGAATAATTGATAGTTTTGCAAGAATGATAGCACCTCTAATAGCAGTCGCTACTTCCTTTGAACACTTAACTCCGAGTCCAACATGTCCATTGAAGTCACCAACGGCAACAAACGCCTGAAAATTTGAAACAATCCTAGATAATTTAACCTCCCCTTTGAATTTCATGTTTCAAATTTAGAATCTCACTTTAAATCTGGTTCTTTGTCCTGCCCTTGTTTGTTTTTGAACAGGCATGATCTTAAGAACTTCGTCTTTAAGTGCCGAACCAAGGAAGAAATCAATAATCTCAAATTCCTTGATCGGCAGTGAGAAAAGATATATTTCCTCTAACGATTTGATTTTCCCGTCTTTAACGAGACGGCCGAGTTTCGTTACTGGTGTCCAGGTCTTTTCATCGTCCTTCCCTCGGCCCCTGCCGCGACCTCGGCCACGGCCTCTTCCCCTTCCGCGGCCCCCTCGACCACGTCCTCCAAAACCTCCGCGAAATCCACTGGCTGGTGCTGCGTCCGCCATGCTGTGAAAATTGAACGATTCCAATGTTAAAATATCATTCAAGCCTAATTACATTTAGTTTTCCAGAAATAAACATAAACAACGATTGCCTAACGGAAACTACAGCAGAACATGTGGCAACCAACCCCGTTAATTGCGTTCACAATACCGTCTTACATTTCGTGTAATTTTATCAATCACAAGGCGCATTTTCCACTAATTAGCAATCCCTCGTAATTTCTATCATATATATTTTATCAAACTAATTGAATAACCAAGTAAGATAACCTAAAACTACCGATTCAAGTCGATTTTAATTAACAGCAATGATCAAAACACGCTACTTACTCGTGTGGTTGTGAAAAAGAATGAAACGTGAAATAGGGAATTTGTTAAGGATTGCCCACGTGATATGACGACATCGCATTCGATTTATCGTTGACTGCGTCCACAAAATTTTCTTCGTTTTTTCCTCTTGTAGGGTGTCATAATTATTACTAATTTATTCTGATTTTATGATTGGTTCCGTTCTATACATAGATTTGTTATTTAATATATTTTATGACCGCTATGTGATCAGTGTATAGTCTCTATATCCGTATACCGTAATGCGGGATATGCAACACGCTTGACACAGAGAGACACGGAGAAACGTGTAAAGCTTACATTGCTCTAGTCATTGCTCATTGATAACTCTAGTTTCGTAAACTTTGAGAAATTTTGTTGCATTACTATAGTACATATGCTAATCAGTAGTAGTAAGTAGTCTAACGATCGCACCATCAGGTCGAAATTGTTTATTCTAAGTCTAAGAAATATTGGTAAAATTGCTTAAGATTCGAGTACATCACTGTTAGTTTATCACTTTCAATTATCGCGATATGCATTTAAAATCGCGGTGAACCAGGTTACACCCACCACCGTAAATGGTTCAAAATATCGTAGAATTTGAACTTTGCTCAAACAAGGTTCAGGCTGGTCGGAGGTTAACAGAGGTCTCTCCATACTGAAATCGAGAGTTAGACCAGGTTCAGTTTGAACCTGACTTTACTTAGTTTTCTGCATTCCATCCATGGCATAGATTTTCCGTAGTCTGTTAATCGTTTGAGATTGTTTAGTATTGCCGATTGCAGTGTAGATTGTTTTGCTTCCAGTTAGACTATTTTCAAGCATAATATACGCTTTTGTAAGGTTCAATGAAGTTTCACAAGTCTCTTTTTGCGACTACGTTTAATTTTACGTTAATGTTTATCGTTACAAAAATTCGATACATTTCCGTACTGAGCATGAAATGTCCAGAAAATGCTTCGCCTTAGCGATGTTTGGAGTTGGAGACACTATTTTGAGATTTATACAATACTCTAGTAAGGAAAAGAAAGAGACTGAAACCTCACATTTTGAAATACCCTTTTATTTCTTGCGGGCTGATTTCAATTCAGTAGAAATTTCCCTGCCTGTGGAATTTACTGGTTAAGAACTATCGTTTGTACTCTCAGTTCTATGTTACGGAACCTTTCTTGTAAGAGCCTATTGACTAGGGAAGTGATTCCCAAATGGTTATTCCTTCGAGAGTACTTCAAGTAGAAGTAGAATTGTGTAAAATATCTTAGTAGCTGATTAGTAGATAAGTCAGCTTGTTCAGAATAGTTCTTGATGCTAGCTTAGTAACGTGGTTGCTGGCAAAAATGATTTCGTTTAGTTAGGTTTGGGAGACGGATAGGATTAGTGTTAAACAAGTGTTAGCATACTGTAACCCTCAGTTAGTCTACCCTAACGTAACTGGGTTTTCGGAGGGCCATGCTAATAAACTGGTACCTAGTTCTGGTGCTGAAGTGATACAGCAGTATTGTACTACTGTATATTCCAAATATGCCGGAGAACAGTACGTAAGTGTAGTGGTTTCGCATTCGTAGAGAGAGATTGGAAAAGGCAGTTGAAAAAGGGAATACGGATATTGACCAGAATATTACCGCGGTGCATCGCTACAGTCAATGCTCGTAGAAAATGTAGCATGTAACAAAGAGCTACTGCTGTCGTTGACTGTGTGTTATGTTTCCGTACTTTAGGTTATATAAGCATAAGTACTTAGAATTGAGTGACTGAAATCCATCGAATCACAGTTGCGTTGGTTCGTTCAAGATGGAATCTAATATCACCAGAAAAGTTAAACCCAAAGGTACGTGCGATGTATATTTGTGCATACCGTAAGCGTTTTAGAGTTGTTTATATCGATTGGAATTCTACTCGTTGCAGTTCCCTATTGTTGTCATAAACAATTCATTATGTAGTATGGACCTGAGTGTATCGTCCGGTGATGTTCTTGGTTGTTATTACTTCTGAGCGCTTTTCTGGCTATGTACAGATGACGGTACAGTACTAGTAGACTTGCGATGTGGAGCGCCTGGTCTAGGGTATAGGGTCCGTTAGGCGGAAGTTGGGAAGAACGGTAGGGTAGACGCTCTTGGATCTAACCTGGAAACTGAAAACGGTGGTTTGCGGGAGAACAGAGTTTCCATATTTCCACCCCTGGAACGCGGGTGAACGGCGCAGCCCCCATTCCTCTTCGACCATACTCTATGCAAATATAAGCAAGTTCAGTGAAACACACTTTGCCTCGCCAAATCGCTACTTAACCGGATCTTATTAGTTCTTGCTTATGTGATAGGATTCTAGTATAGAATGTAATTTACGCGCGGGTTTGACAGTTTGCAGTGTAGATATTTCTATTTTCGAAGTTTGGGTTTTACGGATTTGTTAGTCCAGTATGAAGTAGTTCACCAAAGTCCACTAGGTTGGACAGGTATTTTAGCATTGATTTTTATTGATTTTTTCATTCGTTGCAAGCTGTTGTGCTACGGAATCGCCTAATACGAGGCGATTGCACTCTCGAAGATATGATCAAATATTGTCATGAGATGAGTTAGGTACAGTTACCAGACGACCATATAATTCCATTATAATTCTTTGTAGCTATATCACGTTGTTTACAAAGTTCAGCATGGGGTCAGAGAGAGAAATCCGGATCGAAAAAATAAATTTGAAGCGAGCTAGTATTTTGAACCAATTAGCCGTTTTCATTCGTTTATTGCACACACTGGAATGCTAATATTCACTGTGCGATTGCTTCCTCCGGTTTCGCAGTAGAAAAAATTGTTTTAATTTCTGCTCATTTTCATGCTAATTTTTGCCTTGATTTTCGCGGCTAAATATCTAACAACGTGTTGTCTTTACATGTTTTTTCCTTAGGGGGAAGGTCTGTTATTTAACTTCCGTTCACGCATAACACAGACAACACACTATAGTGAATATACCTTGTCTTCTGCAATATATTTTCATGGATTATTGTTATGATTCTAGATGGGGTTTGCAAAAAATAAAGTCTACTAAGCGTGTTGTTGTCGACGATATAGAAATCGAGTCGTCCGCAAGCTAAGCAGTTCCCTTTGTCTGCCATGATGCAATGCGTCATGAGGCTATTCCTTTTAAATAATTCAACATGTGATTTATTGAAACTTACGTCATTACTGTTCAGGAAAAATTAACGCAAAATCTTCTACGCTGGGTTCTTCAATGAATATGTGGACAATTTAGATATTGGCCTGCGTATTTGAAATGAAACTTATGCGATCCTTTTAGTGCTAGCGTAGTTCCCAATGAAATATTGTATATGATATCCCTGAACTCTTTCCTGGGTTTATATACTCAAGATCGAGTTATTATTCATGACATTTTAGTTTTATATAGATATGGAATAGGATGAACATCACAAACTTATTATGAGTTAGCATTACGTTTCTAACTGTTTTTAACATATTTCATTGCAGGAAACTTGCTCAACGATGTTGATGTTGGGGTTGATACTCTTGACTATGAGATATATGCCCAAGCACTCGCTCGTCTGTTGCACAGTGTTCGAACTCCTATTACAGTGGGCATATTTGGACCATGGGGAAGTGGAAAGTCATTTCTTCTGAAACGTACCCTTGGTAAGCACCCGTTTATTTTGGCTATTACAAATCTGACATTGATCATGCATCATATATAATGTAGATTTGCCCTCTGTAAATACAGTGTATTCCTGATACCCTAATTTCCAAATTATAGCTGTGTACGAAATTTATTCTAATAAATGGAATCTACTGTGTGAATTTTGAAGTACTATTCAAAACCTTTTTTCCTTAATTACAGGAATGCTGCGAAAGATACAACTGCAGAATTTAATTGATGACATACAACCAAATGTTCAGGATTGTCGTAAAAAAAAGAGATTCAAAGTTATAGAAAAAGCAGAATCAACGAAAATCAGTAGGCGGAATGTTCGTCGAAAATGTGTCTGCTATTCCTGCACATGTGTTTCCACCATTGCTATGTTAATTCTGCTCACCCTTATTATGCTCTTAGTGTTCTCTTGGACTGCCAAACCTAAAGTCCATGTAAATGGGCAATCTTTGTTAGGAGAGCCTACTCCTCGAAGACCCTTGGTCATCTCACCATCTACAAATGTTACTACAACTATTACAGCAAATTTCCCACTAGTTCAACAATCTACAACCAGTGAAACAGAAGTCGCAATAATTCAGGACAATGTAAGACTTTGGATTGGAGCGATACTCGTGACTTTCGCTTCCGCTATCGCAGTTACATTTTGCTGTTGCATTGCTAACACCGATTCCCATTGCTGGAATAGATTTCGTAGAAATTGCAAGCTGATACTATATGCTGCTTTTACAAGACTGCCTGCAGTTACAGGTAAAAATAGCTATTTGGAAACGTTCATGATATTATTTAATCAATTATTCCATGATAGTTTGTTTAATACTACTGAATTATGCAATCCACCTAATTCCCTGAACTTTGTCTTTTGAAAGACCTCATACTAGCACTATTTGTTCTTGATTCAAGGTTTCAATGACTGTAGGTTGATTGATTCTTAAGCATTGTTTCGATTTCTGTTCTTGATTCAAGGTTTTGATGACTGTAGATTGGGTGGTTTCGTAAGCATTGTTTCGATTTCTCCGCCTAATGTTGTATTTACTGTATTGGAACATGAATACACACGCATCTCACGATTTTCTGCTATATTTTCCAGTTTCGTCCAGCGGTACTTTTACTGAACTCCGAAGTCCATATATGTTAATGAACATCAATGACTCAAACGAGGGAATTGCATCGCTGGAAATGGACACTGATGATGGAACTCCATCAAAGCTGAGGTGTAAACAAATAGAAATACTGTACATCTAAATTAGGGTGGAAAAATTTGGGTGTCAAAATCCTTGTTTTGTAATGTCATTCTCTCTAATATACAGCATCATTAGAATTTTCTCTGCAAACTTAGTTATGAGAGCCTTGGGATCTTAATCTACATGACGTTCTGGGAGCTATACTCTTGACATTAATGCAATGAAATGTGTTCTAAAAATGAGATCATATATTGAATTTCCTGGTGGTGCAAGACTGCCTTTCATGCATTATTTTATTTGTGTATTACTGATACTGAATAACTTCCTGCTTCATATCTTTCAGGATAAAGACTCGTTACATATATGTCAACTTTCGTGCTTGGGAATACACAGGCAGTGACACTCTGTGGGCTGGTATCGTAACCACTTTGTCAGATGCGATTGAAAATGAATTTGGTGCCGTGGTTGCAAGGCTGTTTCGTATTATGCAAGTAAGAACTCGTCTCTTGCTCGAAATNCAAAAGTATTTTGTTAACCCGTAATAAGAGGGGAAAGAATGTAGCACTCCTGTAAAAGCATTCAGATTGGGTGGGAATCAGTAACACTACTAATTCCGACATTATTTTGATTACTATACTTTAAAATTTCCCACAGGTCACCTCTCTACTGGAGTAACTGTTCTGGCATCATGTTCAAAAGTAGAAATAGTTGATAAATGTCTAAATGTCGCCTACCGTTTCTTCTTTATTTATGAGATGAAATAATTATTATTCACGTGGTTCATTGCTAGTTAATTATTCAGATGTTATCAAGATTATGAAAATTCCAGATTGAAAAACCATCTAAATCTGGTCCTATCAAAAAAGGAAAAGCGGCAAAGAGCAATCCTTATGTGTTGTATGTACAGCTGTCGTTGCCTTCGAACTGGTCAACTTGTGAACGCCATGGCAAAGTCAAAGAAATACTGGAGGCGTATGGCGTGGTAACACTCCTGTGCTTAAAGGCAAACGAAGACGAATTAACCAATGACGACAAACTACTGACTTGGTGGTATGTATCCTACATGACTGTAAACGAGATGAAATTTGCGGAATATTCATTAACAATGGCTGGTATAAATGTATCACGGACTCTTCAGCCTCCTAATGCGGCCAAGACTACCAAAGTGTCTAAAACTGATAAAGTTATTGAGCTTAACGAATTGAAAAGTTCATCTAATAATGGCATGCGAAGTTCTGCTGGTGATGCTACGGATGAAACACCACTGCAAGTAAAAACAGTTCAACCATTGAAAGCCGCCCTTGACACACCATATCCTTTTGATGATTCATCCAATAGTTGTCGATGTTGCGCTCATTTACAGCAACATCCAAAGACAGTCTGCTGTGGTTGTCCATATGTATGTTGCTTCACCGTTTTTGTGTGTGCTGCTTTCGTCTGCCCAATTGCTGTAGTGTTGCTAGCATCTGATCTTGGACTCGGATTATTTAAGGTAAATTCTATTTGTATACTTTCCAGTAGAAAACCATAGATTAAGAGCAGGGGTATATCTCCAGTAAATCCATGAAATAAGTGGTTAAACAATCTAGCCATTCTAAGGCTTCTCGCGCATGATAATTAAAGACAGATCATATATCTGAAGTGATATCTATTCTTCCCTATACATTTATGCCTATAATATAAGTGTTGCAATATATGGATATTATTTGGGATGCACCTTTTGAGTAATCTTGGAAAGAAGATAAATATATTTGGACATTTGGTAAAAAGGGAAAATGAGGTAAGGCAAAGTTGAAAACCAATGCTGGAAAGCTTACAAATATTTGATTGGTTGAGCTGGTAGGATTTATTCATTGTTCTTTCACACAATCAATTTCATTTGTATAAGTTGTTTTCACCAGAGAAGGAAGTAGTACTGTATCATTGTAATACTTTTCTTTCTAAACAGGCTCCACGTGCAATACCAGTTGAAGTTCAAATCTTGTCTTGGCTTCCAGCAACTGTAGGTGTGGTCGTCGTTATAATTAAATTTGGCTGGGCAATGTGTCATTCTCAAACTACGAGAATTCAGAAAGCTTTCACTGGTTCAAGAGGCAGCATGGCAACCGGCCTTGGTTTCATGAATGACGTTAAGAGAGAGGTATTGGATATATGATATAAATCCCTCTAAATATCTTTTAAGTAATGTTGACATTTATTGGTTGTTCATAATGCTCTTCGTTACATGATAACTTTTTTCTTTCTTACCTCTACATGCCTGCAATATCAAACTGCATATCTGAATAACTGGTTCTCATTGGGAACCCCTGTTCCAGATATGTATATTCATTTGTCTAAATTTCGTTTAGGTGATGATGATGACACAGATGCTAAACTGTGTGAGGTTTACACACAGAATCAATTACAAAGTTGTAGTGACGATTGATGATTTGGATAGATGTCCTTATGATAAGGTAGGTCATTTTTTGTTCTGTTGTAGGCCCTTATATAATTTTATTCTGTGTAAGTCAGTGACTCTGTGTGAATGTATAGAAACCAGGCAATTCAAATGTTATGCAGAAAATTGAAAGACTGATATCCCATTACATTATAAACAGGTCAAATCAGTTCTGGAAGCAATAAGCATTCTTCTCAGCGATCGTTCTTCACCTTTTATTTGCTTGATAGCTGTCGACTGCCGCGTCGCTGTCAAATGTATTGAACAAGACATGGGTGATATATTGTTGAAAGCAAATCTCACCGGATATGAATACCTGAAGAAAATAATTAACCTGCCATTCTGTATTCCAGAGGTAAAAATTCTGTAGAAGCTAGACTTATTTAAATTGCTTTCACCATGGTATTTTTCACTTTCGATGGAAATTCGTACTATTACATTCCCAGACAGGTATCCGAGGGTAAACAGAAGTGCCTTAGTGGAAAATTCAGCGACCGCCGATAACTGAAAAATTGTACTGAAAGTTGAACCCCTTTTATACCATATGCATTAGACTGTGTACTACCTTAATCTTGCTTTGATTTTAGGCATAAGTTAAGCTTAGAGCAAAAGGGGCAGACAGACAGTTGAATGCTGTTTCTCAAGCCTCCCAAAATAGTTTTGCAATTATCATGTTTTATCCTCATTTAACAAGAAATATCTTACTATTGTTGAAGGTAAACCATCGTGGGAAGCAAGGATACATTGCTTGCATGATGGATGAATCTGATGTCACGAAACTAGAACGTAGAGATGACAAAGAAAAGAAAAAGATCGCAGAAAACCGTGGGAGTAGTAAGTTAATCAAGTAAAAACAAACACACCCATATATTCAATGGAGCTGTGGGACATAGGCTAAGTCACCAGGACTTGAAAGCAGGATTCGGCAAATTTAGCCAAAGACAACAGCAGTCAGGCAATCGCTTACCAGTTGATAAGTACAAATCTAGAAATGCAAAACATGTAAAACGTGGTCTCCCTGAATAAACTCGTTGAATAATAAATATATAAGCGGTTAAACATAGAATGACCACATAGAATAAAAACAAACGAAGAACATCGAATATCCACCATCGTATGGGGGACCCCTAATAAGGGGCTTTGATTGAATGATGCCAGACAATTGATGGTCAAACTGCAGATCAAATTAGATAAGCAACCTACTGACTCAGACTCTACAATTCCGTTATGTAATTCGATTTTTTTCTATTTTAACAGAAGCGCTTGCTGTAGTTGTAGACACTGCCCACAAGAAATCTAGGAAAGTCGATTCTGAAGATACTCGTCGTGCTGTTCTCGAGTAAGTTGTTTTACAAATCAGTGTTTACTGGAAAAGAATGAAAAGACCTTAAATAGAGAAAGAATTTCAAACTTTGACCTTAATCAGCCACAGTCATCATGTACTTTTCCACTAGCAGGCTAATTATATGATGTATTCAAATCCCGTCGAATATAAGAATTCAGAGTAAAATCTTCCGGTGTTGTTTGGTGTGGTGTCGATCGCAGTGCCATCTTTGGAAGATGTCATTCCGGACAATCGATATTCAACCTGTATTTATGTTGATCAACAGAGCTTTCAAGATCAGCGGTTCCAAAGATGATGATAGTTGGAATTCTGATGATAGTGTAGGTAAAATTCAGATGAATAGCCGCAGAGAATCTCATGACACGATTGATGGTCAAAAGATGTCAAAAAAAGTGCCAGAAGAAGATTTTCCGAGCTCATTGTCACATGCAGAAATGTCTAGCAAGTTTTTATTCGAGTGCAGGTATGTACAAGCTACATTTCTGTTAGTGACCTGACGGTGAAGACTCTACTTACGGTTTATGCCGGAATCTTAGCCGATCCACGTATAAGGCGACAAATCAATCTTCCCAAAAATAAGGCAGCTCCACTTCCATCTGAATATCAAAAATTTGTATGTGTTAACTCTCCATGCAAGTAGTATATAAAACTTGGATCTGGATATGGAACAAGACTAACGTGATAGAATTAGTACATTACAGTATGAATATAGGCATGCTGGTAGTGTCACAGCCTTATACCTTCTCTGCCATGCATTGACAACTTTATGCTTGGATGTTATTTTTATGCATTAAGACTCGGCTCACACACAGTAATTTATTCCTATTTTATCATACAGAAAGTTCTTACATGGCGATGAATTTCTTTGTCGTCACATGTGCGGTAACCCACGAAATATGAAGCGAATATTCAACATTCTTTCTCTCACAACCCAAGTTATATTATGTATATCAGATAAGGTATGTTTATACACATGTATGTGCTATCATGATATGACTCATTTTCAGTCCCCAGGGGCCCTTTAAACAACACAGCCTAATTTTCATTACCATATTGCAATACCAATGCTCTAACTTTAGCTTTGACAATAATATAATATTAATAGATATATAACGATCTTTGCTCATTGCGCCACGGGTCACCGTCTAGTATGGTGTAACTTTTGTGAAAATTAAATTAGCTTCAGTAATTGGGTGAATGCTTCTAGGCTTTCCTAGGGTAATATGTTGTAGTCGTGATGAACAAAAATTTTGCAGACTGAATGGGTTGTTCAACTCTGACCAGTTATTAATTCATAATTTATATTTGTTTTTTTCTGGGTTGCTTTTGAAAAGCAGTAGATGCCGTGTGATTGACTGGCTTACTCCCAAGTTATAAGTTTGCCAAGAATGCCATGTTTCTATTCCCTATAATAACATCCGCTTTTGCAGGCAAATCGTAAAAAAGAACTACAGATGCTGTCCAACAATGAACCTCCGCAGCAAGCTGGTTATGAGGGTACCAGTTCTGTACTCTTTCAAAAAAGGAGAACATCTGGTGAGACATTATTATATTTTTTATGCCTTATTTCGACTTCTATGATCTCCTATACTTAAGTGTTTTTTGCTAGTCGCCTCTTTGCTTGAAGTTTACTATTCTTACAGCTTTACCATTCAACCTCGACAAGGAGAGTGCTCGTGACCTTGTCAGATGGATTGTGTTAACTGATCAGTGGCCATACCGCATCAGTTACATTCTTTATGTTTTGGAATCGGACTTGAATTGTGCAAAAATCAAATGGAATCTGACTCTAAAAGAAATTTACAAGTATGATTCATTTCTACTTACAACTTAGGAATTATGAATAACGCAAACAAGTTTTCATTCACCTCTCAAATCACAGTAGTAGTGGTGGTTTCGTGATAATTGTTGTTTTTCCCTGCCTTGCCACATTCCTCACTCTTGTGATCCTCAATTCATATCTTCAATACTCCTTTTCTATTGTGAACTAGCAAGAAATGTTATCATACAGAAAATACGTCAAGATTGCAATATGTAGCGACAATATCCCAGAAGTCAATATGATAAGTCTCGATGCTGATCCAGATTTGCTTGATAGTTACCTAGAAGGTTGTACGACATTAGATCGAAAACGAGTGGAATGTTTGCGAATGGTTACTATTAACCTCGATCAATCCTTGAAAACTGGTATACGATCTGCGCATATGTGCAGAAAAATCAGTTAGATTTTAAGGTGAGAAAAATTCTTGTATTTGATATGTATTTCCTCTTGATTTGTCTTTATACACTCGTAATGCTCGCTGAAATCAGCACATATGAGATGTAATACATAAACTAACATTCCCTGGAAAAGTTGGGTCGATTGATCCAGGTTAACTCCGATAAAATTTATTAAACTCGAATACCTATTTCGGGTAGGCCGTAACAAGTAACCCCACGTTGAACCACCCCGTAATAACTTGCAGACCAATTGCCGTTCCACTACACTTCAGCGTGAATCATTAGAATTTAATTTTTAGCGTTTGGTGAAGTAAAAACTTCCAACCGCCAGATGTCAGTGTTGGATCATTTATAACCGTTAAGCGAAGTAAAAATTTCTAACCGCTAGATGGCAAAGTACAATCGGCTGAGCTGCTCAAGCGGGCTGGATCCGGCCGAAAATGATTTTTTAGCAGCAAATGATGAGTGAGCAGTGTGATCAAGAAGCTGATTTGTTGAAAGGAATCTAAATTTTTTAATATCATTCAAGCATTACATCACGTTTTTTATCTGTTTCTTCATTGATCCCGGGTGAGCAAATGAACTCGCACTCCGCTATTTGGCCATTTTAGAAGTCATGCCTGTTAGATGCTGAGAAAGAGGTTTGAGGTCACAGGTCACCTTTTAGTGTATGTAAACAAATGATACAAATGACAGTGGTTTTTGTTTCAGTGCAGTGTTGTAACTTTCTATTAGTGTAAATCTTCTATTTTGTTTATGCCAAGGATTTAAGCATTGCTTCAGTACAATATATAGACTACAGCACTAACCTAATTTTACTCAGTACTTTGTAATGTGAATGCTAATATGTAACTTGCATTATTTCTGATAGAACTTTAAAGTATATAAGTATCATAACACTGTTAAAGAAGAACTGTGGAAACTAATAACCGTAAATCTAAAGCAAATACAGCACAGGAATTTCAATTTACATTCAAGGTAAATAGTTACGTTCTAACTTATATTCTTTTGCGTGTTATGTTGGTTTGTTGAGGGCATTTTTTTTCGCTTCGTGTTATCAGTTGGTAGTTTTGGTTGAAATAATAACTTGCTCTGAGAATGCAATTTTGAAAAGTATCTCAAATCAGGAAATGGAATGAGGTTTAAACAGTAAACCTCGTAACTGTTATGATCTTGGATAGAAGCCCAGATATAACAAAGGGATTGTGAATATACTTTGCAAGTTTTTCCGCAGAGTATATATCACAAGGCCATAAAATGAAAACTAAAACTTTAAACAAAGTATGGGTCCCTACTTGAATGCAATGGTCTCAAGATACGGTTTGCGGCAGTGAAATACGATGAATCAAATGAAGATCAAGCAGGATATCATTGAATGCAGTTGAGCTAGAACACCATTGAGAGACTT
>QRAM01000834.1:0-22420 GCA_013436055.1 Halocynthia roretzi | reverse complement strand
AAATATACTGGAAATAATTACTACTTATTTCATGTGACTCTATCAAAACTAATATGTTTTAGATATTGAATAACCATTAAAAATCGAATCAAATTCGATATTATTTTCTTCGAAAGAATAGTTAACATTGAAAAGGACAAAAGTTATCAGGTTGTTGTTGATGTTGTTCAGAAATCAGTTCTGATTGCAATAATTTAGCAATAAATCATCATTTCATACAAAATCATATTAGATCACTATACGATATTGAAGTTATATGTTATACAATATGACAATGCGGGAGGAGAGCTTGATGATATGATCACGACCATAGTCATTGGAGGCAATATAGAGACAAGGATAATTTGCTTTCAATTATATGATTATTAAGATAAAATATTTTCAAAACATTATCTCTGAATCTTCGTTTCCCACCAATATCCCCGAAAGATATGTGCAAACGGCAAAAGTAGTAATTTTCTAGATCACGATGTCAGCAAAAGAACAGCAGAATTTAGCAGTGTTCTAGATTATGTACGGGTTCGCAAACGGGTTTAGTGCAGTATTTGGAGGTGAAGGCCTATTCACTAAACTTGACTTAGAAAAGCACAATTCTTGTATGGATGAACAGATAGGAATGGGGAACCGAAACTGTGCGGTTAGCTAAGAATCTGTGCACCGAAACTTCGTTGAAAACAAAAGGTTGTTGTTGAGAATTCTTGGTAATTGATACGATACTCAGAATTTGTAACCTCATCTTTCATTGTATTTCAGCGAGTTCGGTTCAACAGTTCCAGTGAACCTGCAAGCTTATTTCTTTGTACTGAACCTAGAACAACACCATGAATGCCTACTCAAGTTTATTATATGTAGAACCACAACGAACCATAAATATTTTGCGTTCAGTAATTCCTATTCAATCACATCGGAAGCAACAACAAAACAGTCTGCACGCGATATTTGTATGCAAATATTCACCACATAAAAGTTCTTTGCAGAGAACCTACTGAAATGCTGACATACTGAGTAAAATATGACTTTCCCTTTTGCTATGAAAAGTCGGTTTGACTATGTTTTATAAGGTTTTGAAAAATTGTGAATATCATATACTATTATTGTACTACATAGCAGATTTATTCTAAGAAGTCAAATATCCTAACTGATTACAATTATTCTAGACAGCTTGCTAAAATCGGGGTCATTGACTTCAAAAAAGGATGGTTAGAGCAAATAATATAAAGTTATGTTTCTAATGCATTTCCTGGTGCGTTTCCAATTGATAAGTTGAAATAATGCTGATAAAAATAAAAGTTTTAAATCCACAGAATTCGAATACACGCGCCATATTTGAGCGTTGTTCATCAATCGCAATGGCAGGAGATCTCGGATTTAAATGAAATGGACAACGCTAATGATAATAATTGCAACAATGTAACATATCAGTCCATCCACAACGCTCAGTAATCCCGAAATGACACAACGCTAGGGAAATACTTAAACAAGCAGAAATATAATATGAAAAAGGAGTAAGGAATGTCAACAAGAAAATAATGACGAAAAAATCAGCATCAATCCGATAATTCATTAAATCGTAAACATAATATTATTCATTGATGGAAAGTTTTTATCATATACAAATACAAAAATTCTACCAAGATTTGTGGCTACGACAGGGATACATTCTCTATTACCACTCAACTTGGAATGTAACTTGGCTTTTGTTGCAGGTGTTTTACAGTATAGTATTTCGAATTTTTACAAACTCATAAATATCACCGAGAAAGAACTGAACGTATGTATAATATGGAAATACAGTATCTGGCGCTTCTCGAAATGTTTATACCACTTTTTAACATATAAATATCGAAATCCAAATTCTCTTAAGCACTTCATGCAAAAACATAATATTACATCTGTCAAACAACCTGGTACCGTGGAGTCTTCATTCTACACCGCAATGACTAAGAGATAAAAATAACTGTCGCATGGATATCGTTACAGTGAAAGCTAATTATTATTATATATTGTTTTTTAGTTTACGCTTCCCTTCCTGCTTATATTTTGTTGCTAAAAAATCTGTTAATCAATTTCGTATTTGCGAGGTATGTGTCTATCTTACAAATGCGTCGCTAGTTGAAGATTACACCATTTTGTTTTGTCCATATGTATATTGAAGAAATCAGAAAATGTTAAAGCCTAAGATTCATTGTGAGATAAAATTTCACATGGGTCTTAACCCAGTAGTGGGACTGGAAATGAGTTACGACAAAAATAGCTCTGAAACGAGTTATACCGGTATATCACATGTAGAGATGGAAATGTTGTTTCGATTATTCACTATAGAAGGTTAATCGATTCTCCATTTCAGCTGTTGATCCAATAATTTCAGGAATCGACCTTACTGAACGTCACCCTGATGTCAGTTTTCAATATTCTCACATTTTCCCATCAACCTTATGTGGAGAACGACATAGCTTACTGGGGTATGCCTGGTCCTGAATTATACCAATAACAAGCAGTCCAATACAAACCAATGTATTTGTACGACTGATAATGAAATAGTGGATGCGCACTTGAGGCGACATGACATGTAGCAAATTCTGAAGAAGAGCACAGTCATGCGTGATTACGAAAATTGTTCAATGCCGCTCACTGCGTTTGCGCGAAGTACAAAAAATTCGACAACAGCGTAAGGAATAACTAATTATGCAGAATTCGAGTGAGTTACATAGTTACGATATCGAAAGAAATATTGTAAATGGAAAAATCATCAATTTTTCTGTTCAGATTATATACCGAAAAGCGTACAGATCACTATTGTTGAAGAAAACAGTGTTAGACTACTATATGATGAGTTGGAAAGAATTCTTTTGCAACCCAAGATTGGAAAACGTCCTATTGTAATTGTGTCGATTGCCGGTGCGTTTCGACAAGGAAAATCATTTATGCTGAATTTTTTCATTCGGTATTTAAGGAATCAAGGAGTAAGTATACACCTATGGTAAAGCAATACTGTAAAATTATAACGTTGGATTTTTCAAGTTAGCAAACATGGTCTTCACCTGTATCAAAGTAGTTATATTATAAGTATTCGTTCAGACTCAGAAGCAGGGGTTTATTGATTATTGCGCATATTCCTTATCCACGAAAATTATGAACGAAATATGAATAAACAAGAGAGTAGCTAAATCAGTTATTAATGATAAGTAATACCAAATTAGAACTTTAAACCTCAGAAAACCTCATTCCCATACATTTAAAATCAACTTAAAATTATATTCTGACGGCGATAATATTTAAAAGCAATTGAAATTTTTATATAGTACAATAACGTGGATTGGATGGGCGATGAAGATACTCCTCTAAATGAAGGATTTTGTTGGAAAGATGGAAAAGCGGCAGTTACTAAGGGAGTTAATATCTGGAGTGAAGCGTTTATAGTTGAAAAAGACGGCACTGAAGTAAGACTTTTTCACTTTGCAGGAAATAGTTTTGAACTTTTATAACTTGGTATGAATGCTTTCTATTTCTTATAAATTGCAATATTTTATTTTTTTTAAAATAAATCTTGCAATAATTTATTTGGTTTGGTCGCTTGTTCAGGTTGCAGTCCTGTTTTTGGACACACAAGGACTGTACGATAATAAAACAGAAAAATCTGTCAACACTCAAATATTTGCTCTCAGCACGTTATTGAGCTCTGTTCAAATACTCAATTTGTCACAGCAGATTCAGGAAGACTACTTAGAGTTCCTGGAGGTAAGAAATTCAGCATTTTTCAAAAACAAGGATTTTAACCTTAACGCAAGAAATTCGTCGAGATAACTTTTTGTATATACCTAAATCTTTCTTCATGAATAAAATAATCAATATAAGTGTTTAAAAAAAGAAATACAGGTGAGTCCCGATTTACGAACAAGTTATATATCGATATTCGTAGATAGTTAGAAAGTCAATATTACATTAAACGTACTTTTCAGCACTATCACCACTATCACCACTATCACCACCATCACTAGCCTCTCGCTTTCACCGGCTACAATGAAAACATATGACACGAAAATAAGGGGCGGGTAGGCTGAAACACAAAACGTACGTACATACAATCCCAGCGCAAACAACATCAACGAACACAAGGCACTTAACAAATGGCGGACACTAGTGTGCTGCCACTCGCAAGAGTGTGGTGCATCACTGGAAAATAGTCATTTGTTCGTAAGTCGGGGAGGAACCTATATACATTTTTAGAAATATATGATTGCCTATAATTTCAAGGGGTAGAGAGACAATGGGGACGCACATTAATCAAAACTCGTAAGGAGAGACAGGAGAGCAAAATGAAATAATTATATCGGGTAAGGCGAGGGTGTATAACTTTTCCATAATTTTGCATTTATTGCACGTGAAACGTCCTTTGGGTCAATGAATAAATTAACATATGTTTACAGTTTTTTACAGAATATGCAACAAAGGCCAAAGACAGTAAATCAACTGCAAAGCCGTTCCAGGTACTGAATTTAGGACTATTTAGTATTTTGACATCCGATTTTTTGTTCGAAAATAATTCAATTTATACGAATACATAAAAACCTAAAGCGCGTTCCACAGGATGGAGGACGACTATACGTCAACTAAATGAAATACTTATTGCAGCACTTTCATGTTATTGTAATTTAGCATGTTCTTTTACACAGAACCACCCTTCGCTTATATATAAGAAGTTTTGCCTCTTTCACTCTTTTCAGTCACTTATGTTTCTTATTCGTGATTGGACATATTATGAAGACAACAAATACGGCTTGGAAGGCGGAAAATCATACTTGGAAGAGATCCTAGACCCCTCACAAAGCGAAGAAAATTCCAGCTTATGTGTAGTACGAAAGCAGATACATAATAGTTTCGAACGTATTCAGTGCTTCCTCATGCCCTTTCCAGGAATGAAAGTGTGTGGAAAAAAGAGTACCCATAAATTTGAAGGTTGTCTCAAAGGTATAACAGTAATATCGTGTTTAAATGTAAGGTGAAAATCTGCCATTTCTGTTAGCTATTTCAGCTAACTTTCTTGCTAACTCAACACAGATATAGACGAAGATTTTTTGGACGAGCTTGGTCCATTGGCTGATTCGCTCCTCCACCCACGTAACCTCACTGTGAAGACCATAGCAGGCAAAAAAGCAAATGCTAAATTATTGCTCAGCTTTGCTCAAAGCTGCAATGAAGCGTTCAAAAGTGGTAAACTTCCTGAAGTGAAAAATATGTTGCAGGTACGTGTATATATCTGAATTCGACAATAGAGATAAACCGGAATTTGCATACAATTGTTTTGGCATATTTTAGGCCACCGCAGACGCAGTTAATAAGGAAGCATACCGACAGTGTCTAGACTATTACAATACAATTTTTCAGCGAGTGAGTATTTTCAGATTAGCGAGTGTAGTTTCTGCAATATATTTTATCATAAAATATGTCCAAATATAGGCGCAAGGCACAATAATCCACTAAGGTAAAAAAAAAGTTTTTAGGGATAAGAAAACTGACTCGTTTTCATCTAGAGTTATTCTACCCATGTCCGGTTACTTTGGAAAGTCTGCTTCTTTTGAACATATATTACCAAAATTGTGTGATTCCATATATATCACATGATAAAATAATACACTTATTACTTTTCAAATAGAATTTTTACAAATGGAAATGCATAATATAAGTAAAACAATCGTAGGGAACAAAAGACAGTTTCATGCCATACGATGCTCATGTGCGACTTCATACAATCGTGAAAGATGGAACTTTGAAAAAGTTTGGAAACAGTACCGGATTTGGACTGGAAAGAGATATACTTGCTGTGAAGGAGCAATTATTGGAAAGCATATCAGATTCCTACGCTAAGTTCATTGTACAAAACAATCATGTCAAGGTTTAAAAAATATCTAATGATATATTTTACAGCAAATCAACCGGGCTGACAATCTTTATACGGAAATATCTTTCTAAACTTCATTTCAGATTATTAATGAATCACAACTGAAAGGAGACATCAGTAAAGTCGTGAAAGAATATGAAAGAAATATGAAGATGGTGAGAACATATATCCATTATCGTACTTACATACATTCGTTCAACTTAGTACTTTGTTTGTTCCAGCTACCATGTGACACCGACCCTGAAAAATTATCTTCAAAACACTCCGAGTACTTGGTCCTTGCCATGGAGAATTTCCAGGGCATTCAATCGTCACGTGGTGATGTGAACGAGCATTTAAAGAAAAAGTTTATTACAAAACTGGTTGATGAAATACAGGCCAAGTTTGAAGATATGCAAAAAGCTGCAGAATTGAGTCTATCTAGAGAACAGCAGGAGGTTTAAAATAACCGTTTTTATGGAGTTATAAAAAGTATGATAACGTCATAATAACGATATTTTTCTACCGTTTTAGAAATATGATCAAAAAGCTTTAGATGCTATACGTGAATTCTCGAAACTCTATGAGAGGAACATGAAAGAGGTTGCTTAATTGAATTCTACCAGAAAGTAATTGTAAGTACAAAGCAGTTTGTCTTCACTTTGCAGGCTTGTGGGGGTCGACATCTCACCAGAGCCAAACTGAAGCAAATTAACACCGACCTAAGTTGGCAAATGATGCAAAATTTCGACAAGTCATCGAAAAAGGCCGATACTCGACAATATGGGTACGAAGATCTACAGCACAAAATCAAGTTGATATTTTCGAGGCTGGAAACTAACAATAACCTGGAAGAAGTAATTTATCGAATAAACCTCACAGATAAATTAATTACAAATAGGACCAAGATATAAATGCCGTGACTTCCTTTTCAGATAAAGGGACGCAACGAAATGGAGCAGACTTTGAAACAAATAGAAGCACAATGCAAAAGTAATATCACACGGGTATAAAGAATTTCTTATGATTATTTTATTTCATTTGCGGAATTATATATGAAAGCTGTAATAATTAAATTCAAGATACTAAAACGAAGACGACTTTTAAATCCACCTGTCTTGGAAGAATACATCGAAAACGAAAAGCGTCATGCAATTGAACAACTCCACGAATTCCAAAGATTACCAAAAAAGATTATTCTGGAATATGAGGAGAAACTGCGAATTCGTTTGGAAAATTCTCTTGATAAAATTGCAGAGTCTAACAAACGAAACTACGAGGAGGAAACGAGGGTGTGCACTATGGCTATTTCTTTATAGGTGTACTGTAGATGCTCTCATAATTCCGAGTTTCAGTAAAATTTTGAAAAATAAGGAAATGAAAGTAGATTGTCAGATAGATTTAAAAGATATAGTAAATGCTCTCAGGTGTTACATATATAGCGTTTTATTTAATTTATTTATTACAGTTTAATATTATCTCTTATAATTTTCATGTCAGGCATCACAAGTCAGACAGCTGCAATTACTGATGGCAAGATGTACCCAAGTGTATGAAGATCGGATGGAAAGTGTAAGCAAGCTCTCCCAACTTCCTTTTATAGTGTATATACAAAATATTTATTTCCCTTTTCTAATTCAAAGGAATGCCCAAGCAACTACATATCTGATAGCCAACTGTCAACACTGCATAGACGGGAATTGCAACACGCTATGAATTTGTTCGAAGAAGAATCCATATTAATTCCCTATAATAATGTATCGCAATATAGGAAGATACTGCAAAACAAAATTGAGCTTATCTGCGAAAGAATAACCTACAGAAACGAATCAAACAAGGTATGCTAGGAAAACATTCGTTGTTTTGATAAGTAAATGATTATTGATAATAAAAGACGATTCGAATCATCGAATCCGGGATGGTTTTAAAATTGAGTATTATAGCATATACGTGTATTTCATTGGGCATGGTATTAATTCATACCATAACTTTGATATTGAAATGTCAGTGTACGCGCAATAACAGTCCGGATATATTGTATATAGTTCGTTCTGTTTTTGTATCTCGGCATGAATAGTTATTTGTCGTTTTGGTTTTACTGGAAGGGAAAATCTTGATTTAATGGATGATAAAAGTTTTGTTTTAAATCTAGATATTCCCGTCTATAATTTACTTATCTTGATGCTTCCAATCAAATATAACGTATGTATTAAACCGTATTCTACTTATGCCAGCAAAAAGACAAAACTTTCATGGCGGAATGTGGGACAAAGATGATGAATCTATACAAAGAGAAGATGGAAAAGGTAATAGTACTCAAACTCACTTCTTATATACACGCTTTGCACTAGCACTAGACTTTATTTACGTTGCGATACGTTAGTTTTATGAAAGAGGTATTTTTTTTAGAAATAAATAATGAAAATTATTTTTTTTTGTAGAGACTCCGTATTTATGGACCTGATGTATCGGTTTCCTTTGTGAATATGATCCACGAGTTAGTTAGATACGATGTATTGAACCAGTTCGAATCAATCGGAGGAAATACCAGTTTTACAGAAGAATACAAAGATATTCTAACACGAAACATAGGGAAGTATATTCATGAATTTCGGGTCAAATGTGAAAAGGAACAAGAAGAAAAAGAAAGAGTGAGTATAATTTTCTAGGGTCACGTTCCCATAATTCACCATCGTGAAATAAATCCATTTTAAAACCTAAATCATTTCCAGGAGGAAGGAAACAAGCGTAAACTCATACAGATCATAGAACAGTGCATTGGTTTCTACGAAAGCGAAATGAAAAGGGTATATATACATATATTCAAAAAGATGAGTTCAATGTTTAAATTTGTTCCGTATGCTAAGTTAGTGTACCCTATGCTGTGTCATTATATTATTCAATATGAACAATAGACTACCAGCTACCTACAAGATTTATTCTGGCAAATTGTCTTTTTGCAAATAGTACTTACAAATCATCTTCATGAATACTATCTCAACCGTGCTTGACACCTGACAGCATGACACATCCAATTTCATTTTCTGTACTTTAATTGCAGAACCGATATCTATCACGGGATTCACTGTATCAATTTCACCTAATTAATAAAAAAAAGGCAAAGGAAATGTTCAGCGATGACATAGGGGTCATAAGTCCAACCCCACAATTGTGCGAAGAATTTATGGAAAAGCTGACACGGGGAATTGAAGAATTATTCCAGAAGAAATTTCGATGTGCACTGCCGAATTTATTTTCCATTCAATCAAAATTGTATTGAATATTTCAAGCGTAACTCCTAACATGTTTTGTATATCAATCTACTGAAACGTTAAAAATATTTCTTGGTCTTCTTGACTTGGACTGTTTAAAAGCACACGTTATATCACGAATGCTTGACTTCCTTGCACGGTTTCCGCTAAATGTCACTGGTCAGGCTTGTCAGACTGCTGCGTTTTTTTATTACTGTTGCTCGCTGAAATGTATGCACTAGAATACAATTTATTCTACACCACTGTCTGGAATGTGATTTTTTTCTCCATTTCCTTAATAAACTTGCTTTGTTACTGGACACAAGTCTTACAATGAACCAACCTATAGTACACGTCTTTGAGGTTGGGTACGGTTTTGTGTGATGCATAGATTCGAATACTACATTTAAACTTGGACAGTAGTTCATGCCAATCAGTTTGAGCATTACCATATTGACTGGCATATCCAAAATACCATAAATACAGCGTTCCCCATTTTTAACTGTACTGTCGTTCAGTGCATTGGTCGATGTGAGACGAGCAGTCTAGCAGAATTTTTTCATTTCTTTCAAATCATTTTGTCCTTTTATAAGGAATTGAGGGTTAGTCTATCAGATCTAACTCGGTTACATTTGGAGACAGAATCAGAGCTATTTTCCTAACGATTTCGACATTATTATGGCTCTGACACAAACAAGAGGTGGAAAGAGGTTCTTCGATCACACTCAGTTATTGCCTTGAAAACACAACTACTGCGACTATGCTGTCACGAATGCGAACAGTGGCAATCTGAAACTTTCGGATTGTTATTTTTTTTCTTAATTTTTAAACCGTGGATCCTTGTGGGATGGAGGGTGATTTGAGAGAGCCGTGGAAATATACGAAAAAGGGCAGACATTAAGGGGGTATCGTGCGAGAGAAAAGATTGTTACAAATAACCCGATATTTAACTGATCGTCCCAGCCTTTAGGAAGTAGATGATGGTAACAGTTCCTTTCCCAGTGCAGTTGAAAGTGAATCGAACAACATAGAAAGTTTATCTGTTTTCTGGATCAGCAACAACATGGTAGGCAGTTTCAATTCCTTTACTGATTACCAACAAATAGTATAATAAATATTCATTACATATTTTTGGTTCCAGGCGCAGTCTGATACAAAAAACTATCGCGCGCGGCGAAATGCACAAAAAGAGAGAATTGGGCATAAGGTATCAAACTCGTGTGATAGAGATACTCTCAACTACGATACGGAACCTAAAGCGGAAGCTATTCTGGATTTCGATGGCAAAAAATTAAATATTCGACATGAAGCCCTGTCCCGTATCTTGAAAAACCCTAAAATCGGAGAGAAGTCAGTCGCAATAATTTCGATTTCCGGTGCTTTTCGTAAGGGAAAATCATTCATGCTTAATTTTCTCATACGTTACTTGCGAAATAGGGGAGTAAGTCAAATTCGGACATTAAATGAAAAATTTCATCGGTATAAAAATAAGACAATAAAAATATTTGAATTACTATTTCAGTACGAAAACAAAAACTGGATGGGTGATCCAAACGCCCCTTTGCTTGACGGATTTCACTGGAGAGGTGGTAGAGATGCTGATACAAAGGGGATAAATATATGGAACGAGCCTTTCATAGTAAACAAAGATGGAGAAGAAGTATTTCTTACGTCTCATATTTACAATAGAGTTTTGACAATATAGGTATTTCAATAATATTATAAAATGTAGGTTGCTGTTCTACTGATGGACACTCAGGGACTATTTGACAAAAACACGGAAAAAGTGAATAACACGCTTATATTCTCAATCAGCACTCTGTTGAGCTCAATGCAAATAGTCAATGTCACCAATCAGATTCAAGAAAATGATCTGGAATTTTTGGAGGTAATTCAGTAGAAGTCCTTATGGACTAAAACGAAAATAAAACCACCTGCTCATCGGAATGTCTTACTAGTTTTTTACAGAATACGCAAAAAAAGCAAATTCTTACGATTCAACTGGTTCAACAGAAAAGGCATTCCAGGTTTGAGTTGACTTTTTGTTAGGTTATTTGTTGTTGATGTTTTAGTAAGAATAGCTATCCGACTAATAAAAGATTTAGTTAACTAAAATTCTGATAACCGATTAAATTACAACTAGGAACTGTTGGATGCGGGTTCCCCAGTTAAATAAACATATACCGCAATTAGAGCCTGATTAAGCTAGTACGGGCCACGTAGCATATGTTATTATGGGGCCCTGCATTTTGAAATGGTAGTATCTTTCAGTATCCGAGGTTTACGGCGATTGTGAAGTGCTAATCGGTAGAATACAATAATCGAAGATATTTTCAGTGGATGATTTTTTATTTCTCTGCTTTTTTGTCCGTAATTTAACAAATAAATTCTATCATATACATGTATTATCAATATATGTCAATGTATCATATACAAATATTTAATATATAATAAAGGGTACTAATTAGATTCTTTGTTTTTACCGCGTTGATACATGATGACGATAACGATTAGACGATAATGTAAAATGTCCGAATGACCTAATGTCCATCAACACAGTTTACAAGGGAAGTAATAACACAAGTACGTCAATTTCGCTGTGACGAATGCAAATAAATGTAGGTATGACTACACGGTCAAGGAGTTTTTCGCGTTTTTCGCGTTTTTCGCGTTTTTCGCGTTTTTCGCGTTTTTCGCGTTTTTCGCGTTTTCGCGTTTTTAAGCGTTCATTCCAGTTATTCTTTATCTGGTCGCTTAGCTTTAGTTTAAAACTTACAGGAGTTTTTCTCTTGTATTTTTCACTAAAGCACTGTACTGTAGTTGAATGTGGCATTTTGATATAGGAAATTAACGGCGAATAGCAATTGCTACTCTTGCTACGTTAATACGACCATGGTCACCAACTGCACCAGCACCAACCCAGTGCATTCAAGTCTCCGCGATATTGGTATTAAACGATACAGGAAAAAGCTTAAGAAGCTAACTACTGATGTTTTTATTATTCAAGTCGATCATGTTTCTTGTTCGGGATTGGACTTGTCACGAAGACAATGATTTTGGCCTTAGAGGAGGCGAAGAATACTTGACAAACATTCTAGATACGAAAGACTTGAAGGAAGGTTCCTCTCTCTATTCTGTGCGTCAACAACTGCATCAAAGCTTTGAGAAAATCCAGTGTTTTCTCATGCCACACCCGGGAAAGAAAGTCAGCGGAGCAAAAAAAAACTATAAATTCGAAGGCATACTTGCAGGTATGAAATACGTTTTTTCTGCTTTAAATGTTTTGTTTTCATGGCACTTAATTATATTTGTCTTGTTTTTAAGGTAATTCAAATATTACTCAATAATGCACTGTAATTTTAACTTGCGAACAGATATCGATGAAGATTTTGTGGATCAACTAGAGCCTTTAGCCAGTGCAGTATTACATCCCAGAAATCTTGTTGTCAAAGAAATTGGAGGAACGCAAGCAACCTCGCGGCTACTGTTGAATTTCGCATTGGCATGCGACGCTGTTTTCAAAAGTGGCAAGTTACCCGAGGTTAAAAACATGTTGGAGGTAAAAACACTGTCAAAAATCATGGATTAAAAATATTTAAAACTGAAGTTACATTCTATTCATCACACATTCTATGTTTACGCAGGCAACTGCCGATGCTGTGAACCTTGAAGCGCATGAAAAATGCCTGGATAACTATAATAAAGTAATGGCACAAGTGAGATATTTTACTAGTATAACGCATCTACTAAAAATACAATATATATAAATATATACGAAACCTTACAGAATATTACCAATCGAGTTATGACCGAGGAAGAACTTCAGCAGACACACAACACCTTCAAAGATGGATTCCTCCTTGAATTTGACCGGAATACAGGATTCGGCAGCGAAATAAACAGGCAAGAACGGAAAAACCATTTGGAACTCAGTATAACAGAATCGTTCATGAAATTTTCCTCCTCCAACAAGCATTTCGAGGTGAGCAACGAAAATCTTGAATACAAATTTGAAATGCATGGAAGAAATAATCTGTTTCGAAATATTCTGTTTAAAAGAACTTTTTGGTCATTATTCAATTTCATATATCACAGGCCGAAGTAAAATTGCAAGTTCGATTACGCAGAAAAAAAGCTTTGGAGGTTTACAAGGAACAAATGCACAAAGTAAGTTCAATTCTAATACCTAGAGAGCTTTTTATATTGTGTTTGTTCCATACAAAGATATGTATACAATATGATACTTTTCAAATTAACAATTTAAATATAGGCATTGAAGGAATCAATTGCCCCAGAAGAGCTTCTATTCAGACATCGTAATTTGCAGCAGAAAGTTCTCGAAGGTTTTTTAGCCGGAAAAGGGAAATTTGAAAAGTTTGAGAATGAGTATCTCGAAAAATTGAAGAATGAGATAAACGCTGCATATGAAGAATTCCACGAAACAAGTTCCAAACAATATGCAATACAACAACGCATGGTAGAGTCACGAATAATGAATGAACTGTAGTTAGTGCCTATTCATTACCAAAATTGAAATCATTTTATTTATTAAGGAACAACAAGAAAGGTCCTCAGCTGCAATTCGTGAATTCTCCAAGTGGTACGAGGATGAAATGTCGAAGGTACGTGTTCAAATTTTGAATCTGGGAAGTCACAACATAAAAATATAATAAATATTACAGGAATGTAAGGATAATTTCATGCCCGCGGAAAAGCTGACAGGAATTCATGCGAGCATTCAAGAAAGGATATTGGCTGAATTCAAGGAAGAGATCAAAGATTCCAGCGGCCAAGTTGATCAAAAGCACGTGGATAACTTTTTGGAAGAATTGCAATTGAAGTACAATAATTTTGCAACAAACAATAGTGTGAAAGAGGTAAGATTAAATGCTAGCATTCCTTTATAAATACATTGCATTAAATAACTGCCATAATTAGCTGAAAGCTGAGGGTGACATGGAGAAGTTAATCGGAAGCATACACCAGACAGCGAAAGAATCTATCCAAAAAGTAAAAATCCAGTACCATGAAATTTATACTTACAGATACCCTTCGAATATAGATCGAACAAATTGATTTTCTCACAGACTGGATACAAAAGGATGCATTACCGATGAAGATATGAAAATTCTGATAGCAAAAACTATGCAGAGTGCCATTACACAATTCAAAGGAAAGGCTACAAACAGAAATTTGGCTCCAAAATATGAAAAACAACTACGCATAAAAATGGAAACAACCTTGAATAAGTTAGCTCAGAAGAATTCAAAATCTTACAAAGAAAAAGTAGAGGCGAGTCTCAGTTTCCCGGTTATGTTTTTCATGCTTGCTTGCTCATTGCACTATGACAAACTATCCTTTCATAGTGCTGTATTATCGAAAAAGATTACACTTGTTCCATGTTAATTCGAATCATAGTAATATTTTTTGTGTACTGCAGTATTCTATTTCTTGTTTTATATTATTGATTTATTTCGAAACCGGTTTTGAGAGGATAGGTGCTTGCCCAGAGGCGAATGTACTCTAAGCTAAAAACAAAAACAAATCTATTTTTTTTAATTCAACGTCGAGAGGTTGAACAAATACACTCCAGATTACAATTCCTGATTAATAGTAAATATTCTATGAAGGCCATTCGATCAAGCTAAAATTATGATAAT
Organism: Halocynthia roretzi; assembly: GCA_013436055.1. Taxonomy (NCBI): domain Eukaryota; kingdom Metazoa; phylum Chordata; class Ascidiacea; order Stolidobranchia; family Pyuridae; genus Halocynthia; species Halocynthia roretzi. The sequence continues at coordinate 7,631 of QRAM01000834.1, read as the reverse complement.
CTAAACAATTTTAGGAAGATGCCAACCGCCAACTTGCCGCCACCAGTAAAGATCTGCATAACAACTATAAACAAGTCATTGAGAAGGTATTGTCTACAATCAAATTTGAACAATGTCTTTGTCAAATGTTACTCGACGTTATTTTTCAGATGTGCGGTATGAGCTATATTGATGAAGTGAAACTGGTAGCAGAGAACAACATAAATGTTCAGAAAACACTGAGTTCATTCGCTAGCAAAAACAAAAATCTGAAGAAAGATATCACAACTGCTAAAAAAGCTCTGGAACAAGACATGGCAGCAACATTTACGCTATTGTTCCAAAAGAATGAAACGTATAAGGTAATAATAAATCATTTTTATCGCAGGACTCATCATATTAAGATTGATAAACATATCCGATTTTTAGCTCCGCGAAGAAAACTACCTCAGAGAGTTAAGTATCAAAATGCAAGATTTATACAGGGAAAATATGGAAGAGGTTAGAATAATTTTGACTAGCTTCGATATTTCTCTTATCTAACCTTTCTCGCATTTCTATCAGCAACTTGCATCGCAAGAATTCGTTGAGCCAGAAAAACTAGCGAAAATGAATGAAGCTTGTCAAAAGCAAGTCCTTAACGAACACGAAACCGAAGTTAGCAATCGTCCGTTTGCTAAAGTGTTTATTGAAAAGCTTACTCAAAAACTTTCAGCCCAGTTTAAAAAAATCGAGGAGACAAATAATTCTCGAATCGAAGCTTACAAAAAGGTAAATCCACTATAATAATGCATTGGTTTACGACGGTTGATAATAAGTAATTTGATATACTGTCTGTTTGAAAATAAAATGTTTTAAACTAAATTACCTATAGTGAACTATAGTGGGTAGCAAACAAATAAACCTCACGATGGCAACGTGCTTTCAATATTGCTCATTTTCGAGAAAATCTTTTTTTATGAGAAGGAAGTACTGTATACTCAAAGTTTAGAATTGCAGAGTTCAACTTTTATTAAACAATATATTTATAGAAAAAGAAAGCCTGGAATACATTCTTTTATATGCCTAATAATTCATGTTTTATCGACGAGGATTTCATATATGGCAGTATTCCCAGGAACCTATCGTATTGTGAACGAAGGCACTAGTAAATAGAACTATAGGTTACATTACACTATACGAATTATGGTGGTTAGGAACTATGCTAATATTGAGATCTATTTTACTGCAATGTCTGTTTTTACAGGGAAGAAAGGCAGAAAGACAAATATATCAGGCAATGAACACTGCATTAAGATTTCATCAAGACGGCATGGAAAAGGTAACAGTGCTAAGTTTAGTTTGGCGAATAGACAATTTTAAAAATGGCTTTATTCATTTATTTATTCATCAAATCTAGCATCTGAAGGAAAATATATTGTCAGAGGACGAAATACGAAACCATCATATGAATCTTCAAAAAGCAGCCACAGATAAGTTCGACAAAATGATTGCAGAGCTGGATGACCCTTCGCCGGAGTTCTGTGAAAAATATAAAGAGATGCTGCTAGAAAAAATCAAAAGAGAACTCGAGGAAGAAATCAACAGAAATGACGTGAAACGAGTAAGCATTCATGATTATCCTGCAGAACGAAATGAACTCCGTTGTACCGTCCGTTATTTAACAGTAGTATATATTCTATTAACAGAAAATTGCAGAGAGCAAAATGGAACAAAAAGTCCGTGAAATTACGTCTATTTTCGAAGATGGAATCAACGAGGTAATTTTCGAATAAGACATTTCAGTGAATTTCTTACAACTGAATATACAATTCGAATTGCAGAAGATAGACGCAAAACATCAATATTCAGAAGAGGAGTTTTCAAAAATTTGTAATGATCTGATAAAAGATGGATTAACTAAATTTGATGAAAATTGCACACATGCCGAAATTGGCCAGAAATTCAGACAAGACCTGAAAGTCGGTTTGCAAAATTCTTCCAAAAAACACAAGGAAGTTAATACAGAGAAGATAAGAAGAGCGCGCCAAGTGAGATAAACCAATTTTGATGATTTAATGGATGATGTATAGCATCTCATTGAAACCTCATCTTAATTTTTACAGGAGGAGAATGAAAGGATATTAAGAATGACGATAAAAGAAATTAGCGCATCATACAGAAGCAACATGACGGTAATTTAGATATTTCTCGAATACTTTATTTCATCAGCGTTCTGTCAGTCGATATCTATTAAAATTCTACAGCTGAATTCTGGCAGTATACAATCAGATAAGTTACAGCAAAAACATAACTTGGAAGAGAAGAAGGCCTTGAAAAATTACAACCGAAAAGCTGAGGAGATCGGAGCAGAAAACGAAACTACAAAGAAATATTTGTTGCAGCTTAAACAAGACATCGTTGATGAATATACATTGGCGAAGGAGAAAAATGCAGAAAAAGCGGTATTATTACATGCATACTAAGATAGGTTATAGCACATGGGACAAATCATTCTATTTTCAGCACCAACTACCTACATATTTCGAAAATGTTAATAATAAACAAGAATATTCTACGGAATTGCCTTACAGTGTAAAACTTACACAAACTGCATAACTGAAATATTTACTTCATCTAGAGAAACGAGGAGAACGAAACAAAGGCGCTTGTTTCTCGATTGGTGAAGAAATTTCAGACTGCCATGTCAACTGTAAATATATACAAGTTATTTCAATGCTTTCAAGTTAAGTATTAATCACCTCTTTCCTACAGGAAGTGGACAAATGCGAATATATACGTGAGACAGACCTTGAAAACCTGTACAAGAGAGAATCGGACAATATGCTGACTGAATTCAAAAATAATTCATGTGAAAGGAATCGTGCAAATCTCGAGACAGAATTAGAACAAAAGTTCAACGACATATACGTTGATTACCGAAGAACCAACTCTGAAAGACTACGGAGACATGAGGAACTGGAGAAGGTTTACGAATAATTATCGTGATATTAACCAAAACATTAAATTAACACTTGGCGATTTATGTATTTAGACGAAGCGTGAAAGAGAAATCCAGGGTTACATTAACGATTGCTTCGATAACTACAGAAGAACAATTACTCAGGCAAGTTGCATAACTATCACACAGTGATTATTTATCCGACTTAATTTTATATATGTATACCAAAAAGCAGAGATTTCTGAAGTTATAGCTAGCTATGATAATAGGAATATGCTGTAATAACAAAGACATTATCGGTTGAATACACAATTGTTATTGGTTTCGAAATAATAGATTTGAATCAAGAATTAAAATGAAGTATCACAGGTAACCAAAGTTTACGTGGAAGATCGTAAATTACAAGAAGCACATGCCGAAGCAGAAGAGGCTCAGATTTCCGCCCTCGAAGCAGAACTAAAGCCAAGTGACAGCGAAAAACACGTTGACAAATTAAGGAAAAAAATCGAACGCGAGTTCAAAAGTGCCAGGGAGAAAAATGATAAAAATATGGTAAGTGACGTTGCAGATTGGTGTCCTCAGTATTTAAATACTTCGATGGTTTTTCGAACCATGCCAAAAAAAATAAGCAGCATAACATGCTGATCTTCTTAATGAAAGTGGTTTTTTTGGGTAAATTAGCAGTTTGAAAAGTGAAAAAGGCAACGTAACTGGATATATACCGGAATGGTAGTTAGGAGTTTTTGCTTATTTTAACTTTATTTTGATTTTTCCGAGCCTCTCACTGCATAGGGTTTTTTGAGTGAAAAAGGGACAAATATTTAACGATAATATAAGAAGCATTCGTTAAAATTCAGACTTTTGTAATACGAATTATAATCTTAATCACAGGGGATTCTGGAAAATGAAGTGGATGAAGCAGTAAAGCGGGCTATCAAGGATTATGACAACGGAATGGATCAGGTAAAACAGGACAAAAGACTAATCAATTTTAATTTAGTTCTATACTGTATACGACGTTTTAGGCTACCAGGGAGTACAAAGTAACAGAAGAGTTCAACGAGGCGAGCATGGCTTTGGAGAAAAGCGTTCTGGATCAAGCAAGAAACGTGCAACTCTCAGTTGATGAAAACATCCACGAAAAATATAGAAATAAGATAGATGAAAGAGTTAGAGTACAAATCTGTAAGTCGCATAACAAATTCGAGGAAATTAACGAGAGGCGTACAAATGCCATAGTCAAGGTCGCAAAATATTTATGGCAGAAGATCAAAAATATTAAAATTAAATTATTCAGCTAAAGAAAACACTGAAAAAAAAGGGCGAAACCAGTATTGGAATATTTGGAAATTAAAATCTAACTACAAAATCATACAGATACGGTATGCAAGGATTATCGCAGAAATTCCCCTCGTCATGGTAAAGAAGTAACGGTGGTGGTTATCCACACAATCATAGAATTTTTAGTTGTGGAATTATTGCTAATCATTGACCGCTTAACTTTTATCATTCAAATAACATATATACTCATATTATTACTCGTATTTGCCATAGCGCAGTATATGAGCCCAATATGCCCGTCTTTGCGATGTCACGACAATCTTTCTCCGTATTTCTACACGCTAAATCCAAAACGTACGTAAAGTTTGCAGTTTACAGCAATTTTAGCTGTATTCTATTATGAAAGATTAATTCATAAATTAGGGTCTTAGAAACTTTTTTAGTTTTGAAAATGAAATCGGCACCCGGGGCATTATTACATCCTTCTCTGTAATCATGATCTAGTGACGAACATAGCTTCGGGTGGTTTGCGACTTCCGAAGTCTCTGATCACTATAGAAAAAAAGTCATCATAAAAATGTCATCCAAGTACAGGATTTAGGATTGCAAACAATTCTGAGCGCCATATTAAAATGTGTTGCTATGTTATTGACTAGCATAGAACCTGTGTGGTATAAATCTGAGAAAATAGAATTATAAGATAGGAGTTTATGGCGTATTGTAATGTGCATCGAAATACATCTGTTTCTTTATGCTTTGCGAGGTACATTGGATAATTTCGAGTTTTGGTTTTGAAGTGGAGGACAGGAAGTTTTCACCTGAATACGGAATTATAATAATGGTTGTGTCGTTAACTGTTCAGATGATGCGTTTAAACGTAACTAAATAGATTTTCTCAACATTATAATATTTATTCTGATGTTTAGATCTAGCGGTCAATCGGAATCATGTAGATGTGTTTGATTTGTACAATAAGGTTGTAGTACAAATCACTACAGTACATTTATGACTTCTTTTCACTGGCCGTAATGAAAACACAGAACGTTCGTGGGCACAACTGCAAGAGTGAATGGAACCACTTTAACATGGAACAGGCATTTCAATCATTTGTGAATCATCAAATCAAAAATACAAGCTCCTCAATCTCTCAATTAACACATTATAGTACTACATCAAAATTGCACTAATTTTTCCTCTTAACCTCAGGGATTGTCTAACGTTAATAAAAACGTGTGTCAATGGTGGTGCCCAGGCCACGTACCATGCCTTTGATGCACCTCTGCAAAGGGGTCTGGAAGAGTGACCACGATGTATACCGCCTCACTATAAGCCAGTTGATAAACGCAACCACTTCAACATGAACCAAACGCTCACTCGGGACAGAAAAGTCCTAGTATTTACTACCATACCACGTTGCCTAATCGTTCAATGACAGTTAAATGTAGGTCTTAATGAAATCGATTGAATGACATCGTACAGAGGATGTGCTTCGTACATAATCCATTCCACGAGGCCGGCCGAACTCTGAATTGTTCGAGGTACTAATTAGTTTTTCCAATTAAAAATAAGGGGAAGTGGATTATTCAGTTCCAAGATCCCAATCTGAATCTATTTCAATAAATTTAAACACAATGCCGGAATACAGTTAAAGCTCGTTATTTCTACGTCCGTTAGCTTGAACTGATTTGATGGTCCTGACAGAATCCCTATTAAAATACATGTATTAAACGTCGTTTGCTGGAACTAGGTTAAGACAAAATTCCGATGAGCACAGACAAGCTCCTTACTTTTTTAATTCACACATTATGGCACTACAGTAATCCCTCACCTATCGCGGGGGTTACATTCCAGAACACAGAACAGCTGAAACGCAACCACTCTCACCTAAACGGAGGTCTTAATAGAATCGATTAAATCACGACATACCGTATGCCTAATTTTTAAAGTACACGGGAATCCCAGGTGGTAGAGAAATAGAAATCTTGGGAACTACTGCTTATCGACATAATTAATCCAGTTACTCATGTTTATCGGGAGGCTCGATAAAGATGGTCTGCCGGTTGTGTCAACGTCGTTTTACACTGAAGTTGCGTAACATCACACCACGGGCAACCAAACCTTTCAGTTCACATTAAGCAAATGACATCACTAGGCTAAAGTTGTATTACTACGAAATGAAATTTTACAGTACAAAACTAGGTATACGAATCATCAGATGAAGTATTATCGTTCGAATCACTGTCAGTAGATTCCGAATGACTTTCACCAGAAGAATCAGAATTAGAACTCAAGTTTCGAACACAATTTTTAGCAGAAGAGATTGCATTGAAGTTCAATTTGGCGCCAGGTTTCTGTCCAACAGTTTGAGCGTAATGAATGGTGATCGAGCTATCTGCTTTAACCCTTCCGTATGAAATGGATCGAGGAGGTTTTCCAGTTTTAACCACGCTATATGTGGTTGCATTAGGAGTCAAACCGGAGTTGCGGCCTTTTATGTAGCTGAAGTAAGACGAAGAATTGCAATAGCCAGTATAAGGAGACTGACTATGTACAGAAGACTTGGCTAAAGGCAAAGAACTATAATATCGCTTGATGTCGCTGTTGGGTTTCCTAAGAGGTTTAAGTTCCTTCTTGTTGCTTCCCAAAGATTCATAAGGAGATACTGTATTGGAAGGAGATGAAATATGTCCACTATCTGAAGAGTTGGATTCAGAGTTTTCCTGGTCATTCTCCCCTCCTTCCTGACAGGTTGTAGTTTTGAGAAAATTCAATGATAAACACAAAATTTCGAAGAAAACAAATATACGATGACACATAAAAGAGAGCTGTAACTATACTAACCAAATTTTTGTTGACCATCATTAAAGATTTCAAATCAACTTTCCATCCTAGTAGGTGTGTAAACCTGTGGGATATGGCAGTACAAACACAGTCAGTAAAATTTTCTTGGTATATAATTACAATTTTGCATTGAAATCATTTCATTAGTAGTCTTAATGAACACAACTTTATAGAACTATATATGGACTACAATACATATTGCTTACTTTTTCACACTGTGAGTCAAATCTCCGGTGACACTGATGTCATAAGGCCTCTTCAATCCTGATTTTGCAAATGGGCCAACAAGTTCCATGTTCATAAGCAAACGTGGTGTGGAAGACCTTACAGAATTAGTCAGGCTTGCAAATGGCTCAACCTACAATAATTAAATACATTGCATTTTATCACATATTCATTATAAACTCTGATGATTGGTAAAAAAATGCATGAAATGCAATACATAACAAAAAAAAATAACCTCTACATTCATATAACAAGCCTAATGTTAGCCTAGTTCTAGACAATAAAACATAAAGCAAAGTACATGATCCAAGTATTGTAGAATTATAAAAAATCAAAATTTCTCACTTCTAAAGACGTTCCCATT
>QRAM01000833.1:0-19096 GCA_013436055.1 Halocynthia roretzi | reverse complement strand
CATGGAAACCACGTTTTTTTGGGGAATTCTTACTCAACTCCATCACTCGATCTGAATTCACAATCTTACTATTGGATATGAGTCTAAAAAGAGGTTTTCTATTCTACCAGTGAGATGAATTTGTGATGAAAATTAGTTCTTTGTGATAGAAATAAATCATACCTTGGAGACAATATTAATTCTAATACTATTCGGTAAACAGCGACTGTCTGGCGGTCACAAAATTCTTGCACAAATAGCCCATTTGAGGTTTTCCAGGATGTTATACAAGCGCCGGACAATGGACTAAATACTTTTTAAATCATAACATTCATGCAGAGGTTACGACAGAAAGATATATTTATGACGGAACAAGAACATCGATCAACGCTCTACTGTGACGACTTGGTGATATCATAATTCTAAATCGTCTACATTTCCTTATATATTCCTAACTTCATTTGTTCCTTCTTCCCTTTTTCAACGGTTTTTACGACTCCTAATATATTCCCGTAAAGGAAGACTCTCTCTCTTTATCCTCCTCCAGAGCAAACGCAATTCAGTTGGGTATTTTTTACTTTCTCTCTATTATCTCACTAATTTTTACAGAAATAAAATGGCGGATCGAGAAAACGTGTTCTTTGTTGCCTCAAGATGTAAACTGCATGTGCAGATGTATAAAGTCTAGCGGGGTGTGTCGAAGGAGTGTTGGACAAGTCAAGTGTAATAATCAAGATATATAACTTTGAACAAAGAAAATCTGCAACTGGAAACTATTCTGAGAAACTAAATATCGCAATTGTTGACAAAACATTCAAAATAATATTTCTAATTTTGGAAATAATGAAAATAAAAAGACTTTTAATATCTTTCTCTCTATATATATGATATACAGTGGATGCTGCTTACTGTGATCGCTTTCGAACAGTAACTTTTTGATAACAATATCTGGTTGATAACATTAAGTGAAAGATATGAATATGATATACAGTGGATGCTGCTTACTGTGATCGCTTTCGAACAGTAACTTTTTGATAACAATATCTGGTTGATAACATTAAGTGAAAGATATGAATATGATATACAGTGGATGCTGCTTACTGTGATCGCTTTCGAACAGTAACTTTTTGATAACAATATCTGGTTGATAACATTAAGTGAAAGATATGCATATGATATACAGTGGATGCCGATTATTATGATTGCTTTGAAACAGTCACTTTTCTGTGGCGATCAGGGGCTCCCAACACAGTTAGAGATTGCGTTATTTTCACAAAAAAGATGTTCCGGAGACCAGGTACGCAATCGGAACTGCACAGATAACATCCATTTGCTACTACAACAATATAACTCCCATTTCTACTACTACAATTACATTATTCTGCTGAATTAACAAAATTTCTCGATGTATAGTAGACGCGATTGTGGTTAAACTTACAAATAAATCTACTTATGCTCAATGCTCTAATGAAGTAACGGCAACCACATGTCGCTGAATATTAAACCACGAAACGTAGAGAGAGGAAATTGCAATGAATAAAATAATAAAAAAACTATTATCATCGATCGGACTGCAATCGGCGATTCAGCAAAGTTGGAACTAATTAAACTCGAGCAAATGAACAAATATTGAATTAGCAGCATCAGCCGAAAACAGCAAAACAATAACAAGAAATTTTAATTCACTATTATGAGCATGTGGCTGAGATTTGCAGGTGGAAGGGAGAAAATTCAGGTAAACAACGGACTAAATTTGAATTAAGAGAGTGACTGTCCTGTCCACATTGCAATTTATGATATTTTTTGCATTAGTATTGCACATTCGCTGAATAAGATATGATACATAGTGTTTATATGTTTTCTTTTGGAATCCAAACGACCCGTAGAGCCAGATTATGTTGCAAGCAGTGTTCCCCTCTGGTGTTTTGTGCCCATTACAGCCGATTTACCCGCTCTCTATATAGACCCTATAATGTACCTCTCTCTAGGTGTAATAAATAAATGTAAACCGTGAAGTCAGATATCGGATAAGTCTGACTATATCTGAGTTAAGAAAGCGACTGTCCGCGTTGCAATTTATGATATTAACACTCCTTATTTTTACATACTGTAATGTTAAATGATTTCATAAAATATATATTAATATAGTTTTATAATGTTTACAGTATTTTCTGCCATTTTGTTACTGTATATCATGTTGTTCAGTGTATATACAGTATATTTCCAATATCGTACAAGTATACACCATTATTCCCCTACTATCGGTTAACTCAAACACGGCTAAAACACGGAAATATCAATTTATGCCTAAAAACTGCCCATTTTTGACCAAAATTCGTGTTTTTCTCTTCAGGTCACTCGGGCCCTTAAAGTTGAAACTCAATCAAACTCAATTTTCTGGGAACAAAATAACAACCGCTATTAGGAGAATGCTTCCTTACGCCCACATACAGCAAATTTCGATCTATATTGCTGTTGCTTCCTGTTACATCATTAGAAAGGCGAGTGTTATTCCATTTTCCCGTTGAATTTCAGGCGGATGTCTAAAACACAGGATACTACGTGTTACACAAATTACTTAACAGCATTGAAATAAGGGGAAAAGTTTCAAGCGGATGTGACTCAGTTGGACTCTATTGAGATTATGATAATATGGAGCGGATGGATATTGTCTGGTGTCCTTATAACGGACGTTTTAGAGAGGTTGTGAGTAGGACAAGCTGAACAAACAACAAGTTAATATCTGAATTACAGTGGTGGTACTTTGCGTGACCCTAACTTCGTACGACTCATTGGAGAAGTCGAGCTCCCCGGGCTCAAGCAAAAACGAAATTGAATAGGGTTTTCGTCGAGACCATCAAATCAGTTCAAGCTAACCCTTTAAGTAATGAGCTTTAACTGTATTTAGGGCATCAAATTTTGTTATTTTCACCTTAATTTATGTGAATTTACTGTTTAAGTATATTATAATGGGAACGGATTAATTCACTTTCCCTTATTTCTAATGAGACTGATTGATTCAGACCTTGAACAATTCATAGTTCGACCTCCTGGAACACATACTCGAGCTTATACTGTATTAAATTATCATACCGAGAAATAAACAATTACATTATTACAACCACATTATATAGTTGAGAAAATCGGTTTTAAGAATGAGGGAAATGGTCCGGTCCTGAGGGCTGAAGGAAGGTATAGACGCTATTGCAACTAGTAACCGAAATATGCTTATAATTTGATTGTAAATATATTTTCCCTGAATGGAACGCAATAAACAGATTTACTACATCCCGGAGGTGGTCTACCTTAGCTGTTAATTGACATGGAACTGTTCGTTTTTTTGAAGGATCTCTAAGTCAGCTAGTACACACGTAAATGAATATTTAATGGATCAATTCAAGTCGACTCAGCGTATTTCGTTCCCCCTTTTTAAGGTGAATTATTTCGGCGATTATTACTCATAGGTCACGTGGGAATTACGTAATGCTTAAAAACTCGACGAAAAAGGCAATTGATCGTCGCGTAACAATAAATAAATCGGGAACTATTTATTTCATCACAAAGCGAAATTACCGCGATGCGAATTCATTTTTGTTACGACACATAAACTAAAACCTGTTCAACAACGTGTAATTATTTCAATGACGTAATACTAATAACAAAAACTTAATAATAACCTCATAATACTAAGGTTTAACTATCAATTACAATATAACTTATCCCTTTGCCCCCCCCCCCCCCCCCCACTGCACAGATATGTCTTATTACATTGAGATAAGAAGCAGATGTAGTAATGGCCCACTGAGCAACGGTCCACTGAGATTTCTAGGCATATCACTGGCTTAGGGACCGAACTATATATCTAACTGCATTTGCGTAGAAGGCTTATTACCCTGGCAAAACCAGATCGTTCTGTCAGTAAATTAGGCAGCTCCACGAACTAATATTCAAATAAAACAACAAAAATCATGTTAATTTAACAATTAAATGTTCATTTATAATTACACTCCTTTCCTGCATACTGCTGCGCGTTCACAATAAAGATTCTTAAAACATAAGCCTTAATGTAATCAAACCATCAGCGTGAGTTCCTTCCGTTCTTTCTGAATTGAAGCAGTGAGTATGAACAAATGCAAATCTCCGGAAATTATTTGAATATAATGAAATGCTCTGTTATGATTCACGTCATTTTGATAGAACCATGCAGGACAATACTAAAAACCCGCAGTACCAGCAGTACCAGCAGTACCAGCAGTACCAACAGTACCAGCAGTACCAGCAGTACTCCCTGTGCCAGAAATACCACTTGTACAAGTTAAATACTTAATAATACTGCTATACCATCAACCTTTACCCCCTCCACCATTTATTAGTTAATGGACCGAGCATTGCGTTACGAGTTTTATAGGTTTCACGTTTTTAATGTCGCACATCATCTTCGCTAGTATTATCCACAGGAACCTATATGCTGACGTACAGGTCGAGTCTTGAACCTTAAAATCGCCCAATAGCTAGAGTTCAACTAATACGCACAGCATAAGGTTGTTGATATATGGCAGAGACGAAAATAAGGTTCTTAAAAGGGTAAAACTATTGTAAAAGGGATTGATGTAGCTTACACACAAAACAAATAGACCTCAAATCTCGATACCACTGATACCTGTTTACGAGGTGAATATTTCGAGACATAGGGACCTCTGTATGACCTCAAACGAGAATTTGTACTCAACAGAGCCCTTTGCCACCACTGATCCACTTTACCTATCTTCCATCAACAAGGTAATTATCCTCTACAAGACTACACACGAATATAGGTTCAGCAGGTCAAACACCATAAGCCTTTCCGTACCATAGAGAACCTGTGTCTTATATATAATTAGAGTCTCAGCTATCGGGAATTGTGTACAAACGAAAACCACATTCAGCAAATAAGACTGATCGATAAGACGCGCAATGGGTAAACATGAAACAAACACAATACCAGCAGTTGCTTCGTAAACATCATAATTGTGGAATAAGGGTGAAGGTTCCTTGCGAGTTTAAGCATACGAATTCTCATGGGCAATTTCTTACGCGATAATTTTTTACATCAGGCATTCTTACAGCAATTGTTCCAGTCTATTTCTCACATGACAATTTCCTATATCAAGCTTTCCAACGTAGATATTTTCCACAGAATAAATTCTCTTATTCATTTCTATTATCGGAATCATCACTACCATTATACACCCTGAATCAGTGGTTCTTAACCTGGGTGCAAGGGAGCGTTTTCAAGAGTGCGCATCGCATATACCAGCACATGCAGTACAGTAAGACACTGGTGGATATGCCGAATTAAGATATTATTTTGTATGCATAAGTAAATGGATGTATATAGTTTTTAATAAAATTATCTTGCAATAAATGTAATTTCTTTAATACAAAAGTAGGTAATTAGGAAATTAATGTCCAAATTCAAAGGGTTGCCTATTATTAAAAAGGTCAAAAACCACTAATATAGACTATATTCTGAAAAGGTAAAAATTTTGTAGGGAGCCTAGGTAAGAACCACTGCCCTCAGCCTCAAACACCAACGCCAACGCAGGGAATTTTTGCCATTCTCTGTGAAGCTAATTACAATCTTTTCTAAATATGTACAGCTGTACTGATTAACCGAGCGGCTATGTTAGTAGTTCTCTAAAGTTTAACCAACTAATTCTCTTCAGGATCAGGTCGTTTGAAAACATGGAGTCAATTTACCGACCGAACAAATATGTTATTTCTAATTACTCCCACGTAATATATTTTATATTTAGTATAATGACGTTATCCTGTGGACCCACCAGAAGCTTTTACACTTGTGTATGTGTTTCAGAGCTCATTAACCTGCTATGCAAATCATCCTCTCACCAAGCAAGCAAAGCCAAACCAATAAAACTCATTTGACATTGATATCGTGAATATAAATACGATCACCCCCAATGTATATTTACAACCTTCCCACGCAGCCAAGTAATTACTTATTTTATAATTTCATCGTAAATTTGATCACCACCCACGACAATGATATTGACACAAAAGCATATAAAAAAACCAGGTGACGCAGTGCAGAATAACAAATTTATATCACTCCATAAAAGCACTGTCACTTAGCATTCAAAATCAATTTTAATGTCAAAATATATCATTCCAAAATCATTTTTATTGTGCTCCCTTTCATCATGATTAATCAGGCGCCACTATAGTACAACAGATTACCCGATTACAGATTTTTTGATCCCTACCTCACGTTATATCGGTGTTCAACCGTAATCACCCCTGACCTCCAGGTGACCTTATTTTCGAAGTAATTTCATCTCGTACACATATTTACATATCGTCTCTCCCACATTATTTACACATAGTCGCGCGCCAGTTATTATTTGTGATATAACAAGCGAGGTCATACTCCTGCTCGGTTGTCCTTATTCAGGGAATTTGCACTATAAAACATTTTATGAGAGTCTGCGCCTGCCTGCATAAGATTCAGACAATCTGTATTGAATTAACAAAAGACTTCTGCCATGTCACTCAATCATAAATACATCGCCATAGTTACAGCAACTGTTTGTTTGCAGATGTGGGGGTTCAACTAAGGCTCGCTTGTAAACTTAAGCTTCAGTGCAAGTTATTCATTGGCTGAGCATTGCATTACGAGTTACAGAAGTTTTACTTTTTAATGTCGCACATCATTCTCGACGTGTATTCAGTTGGTACAGGTTCTCAAAATTCCCAAAAAGGATTACATTTTTTAAAATTTAACTTCACTTTTAACCTAAATTAAACATGTTTTATAAGTTTTTATATAAAAAGTTGCATGAAATTTACAAAATATACTTTGAGGAGTTGATTTTATTTTCAAATATTCTTCACAATCTGTTGCGCAAAGTTTAATCCATAAGGCTTAGCGTAAGGTCGAAGATCGCTAGCTTCAACATTTATGACTTTATCACTATCCCTTGGCAAAACAGTAGTCCAATACTTGATACAAAACAAAAAGCAGTTGTTCAAAGACAAAGCATTGTCGCGACTATTGGCCTTGCATTTCCTCTAGCGTCCTAACCTACCGGGAGAGAAAATAATACCTGCAGACATCGGGGACGTCTAAATTAGCTCAAACTTTCAAAAACATCGAGAGTTTTTAAGCCCGACATGCAAAAAACTTTGTACTTGATGACAAGACTTGATCTCTTGATACTCATGGGGATCGTGTCATAAATAGGTCTATTAATTAAATCCGAAGTGTCAATCAAAGAAACGATTTATCACAAGTGCTGAAGTAGTGTTGCAAGTAAAGTAATTACAGTAATATATACATATATATATTGATTATTGAAACATGCAAACATTTCGATAAATTCAAGGCCCACTGATAAGTTTGACCTAGAGCCAACGAGTCAGTGGGTGCTAATCTTCAGTTTCCCTTTTTCGGATACTTGCTTGGGCTACCGCTCTCCAAAGCCTATGCTATTCCGACCTCAGTGAGATTTTGCCAATTTAAAATTATCAGTTTCAATATTTGACTATCACATATCTGTAATCTACTTCGCGGTTTGGTGAGCAGGCATTTTTAATACGCTGAATCTTTTCTCGACTAAGTATAGAGATTGATAAGCCAACAGCAGTAATTTTATTTCTTGCCAAAGATGAGGATATTTATGTAAATGTAAACACTTAGTGATCTCTGATGTCTGCTCGCCCACTCAAGAATTAACAGCACCCACATGGGGCCGTACTATCAAGGTTAGGAACCACTGGGTACAGTAACCGGCGGGACACAACACGTTAAAGTATAATAATGATAGTTCTCCAACTACCTATTAGTTGCATATTGCAAAGGTCAACTGGCGGGACGCTAGAATGTCATATAGACAGCACATTATAATTCAATTATCTTATCTTCACAACAAGAACTTATTCCCTTTTCGTCGAACGAACGAAATTATTCAACGACCGCTGTGGTAAACATAAATGATTTGAATATAATTTTTATTCAATTAGGTCAAATCTAATATGTGTAACTGAACAAGGGCCAAAGGTTACGAATGGAAGGTGAAAGTTCAGCAAGGGCAAAACAGATTTAATTGTTTTGGGACTTGCAACACAAGTTCATTAATGTTGTCAGCTGATAGTCTCAAAGCGGTAATTTGATCGAGAGGCACTGAGCTTATTCCAAACGGAATCTAAATATAGACACATTCAACTCGTAATGGTGGTGCAATATTCTTGCAGATGCTACGTGGCTTTCACGGGGTCGAGCATGAATTGACTGGGTGGAATGTGGGCGTGAACACAATCTCGCTCGTTGTAACGACGAGTTAAATTGCGAATTAAAAGAAACTCAATTCAATCAACCGACTCCGAATAAAGTCGCTTAAGTTACTCGACTTAGGTTACTCGTATGAGCTCCTCGACTTGAGCTTATCGAATTGAGTTACTCGACTCGACTCGACGATTACGACTTGAAGTTATTTTACAATTGTGACTTGGAGACAACAGGACACAAGACTGCACGAAAAAGCACGGAGGCGAGAAGAGCGGGAAATATAAATATATATAAACATACATAAATACATATACAGTAAACTCGCACGCACGTTTACACGTGTATATACGTATATACAGATGGTACTACATGTTTGAATATTCCACCAGTAAAGAACCCTACTGTATTTCACGTGATATCTATTGGTTGAGGTCACAAAGGTCAATGTCTAGACTTTAAACAAAGACTGCCAAAATGATTTTGGAAATCTCAAGCGAAAATACATGTGGCAGCTGCAACACGATACACAGCGAGTAACGGATTAATTTCGAAGCCTAAACGTGTCTGGACTTGTAAGTTAACGCATCATAAGCAATCTGCTATCAGCTTTAACCCAGAAACGCTTTGTTTTTACCTTTTTGCTTGGTTGGTTAGCTCACTCGAGCACTAGCTTATAAACACATGTGGCTGAGGTGTGGTCACGGCGTGGTGGAGGCGTGCAAACAATATAACCTTTGAACTGCATTCTAACCATAACTGGCTACAATACTCCTTTCAATAATGTCAGTACTGTACTGTAGCCATTGCGTCTAGTAGAGTATACAAGACATAAATCAATGCATTTCGTTAAAAATCTTTTTGATTATTTATCATGGCTACCATCGATCTGGAACCCAAAATAAGGACGACTGGGAAAAAATAGGATCTTCCTACCCAAATACACTGCGGTACAACTAGCATCGTCTCACGACACACCAGTGTGCACGCGGAGTACTGATTAGGCTAAAATAACTTGTCAGTCGAGATGAAAAATTTGCATTGGAAATTGTTGCATTGCTGAAAATGAGCCAAAATTAGGACAACAGAAATAAGGACGGTATGACAGCCCTATTATATAGGTTATTGGCTTCAGCTGCAAAACTTATAATCACACGGGTGAAAATTACCTAGTCTCTTCAACTGGATGCTTATACTAGTTTCATTTCGCTAGTAACGCACATTGAAATAGGTATTTCTATTATCTTTGCAAATTAAGGGCGATGTAGAAAATCCCCAATGGCGAAAATTACCGGGTCATCAATCATTGTATCGAAACCCCTATTGTAACGTGATAATGATCAGTTTAAGACGTGTCGCGTGACTCCCTGTCACGCATGAATTAGTCCATTATCTCGTGCAGGAAAGGTTAGTTGTGACTCACTATCACCCAGACATACAAGGCGAGGTCAATAAAGTTATTAAGAGTCATTGCCCCATGATAACCTTTCACTTCAGGACGGATTTTCCATTAGGTTGTGTTGACATAGCACTTGGGGCCTACACGGAGAGTGTTAGGGGTTTCGAGGGGATATTGTGAGTGGGGGTTATTGAAAAGACGCGTTGAGTGACCCCATAGAATGTGCAAATCAATAATTGGAACACATGGGGTGAATTTCGAATTGATTAAATATCGTTCAGGGATAATTTGACTAAGAAGTTCTCATAACTCGACAGTATGACGCGTATAGAATCATGAGATATAAATAAAGTCATTTATCATACTGGCAGAAAGACGCTGCCTATTGGCTGTGCTACTGAGGGAAACATACATTGCAACGCCTTTAAAGCGATGAGTCATTATTTCACGTACATCATATAAACACGGGTCATGAATGGAGTCATCCACGCCATGAAGGGAGCGCCTTTATTGATATGGTTGAAGTATGGTGGCTATTCCCAAAACAAAGGACATTTTTTTAATTTTGCTGACATTTACTTCTACCCTAAATTAAACATGTTTATTGTGTTGAAATAATAAGTTAATAAAATATACAAAATATATTTAGAAGAGTTATTTATCAAATATCACTATAATGTAATTAAGTCTATTTGTTTTGTGTTTCTGAAGAGACAGAGTGCTCGAAAGCAGGACTGCCCTGTCTGATACAGGACGTCTAGCCAGCATAGTTAAGCAGCAATGAACTAAATTTCATGAACTAAAAAACAGCAATTTTTTTGGTGAAAACTGAGGTACCACTGTATCTGTTTGTATATATATAATTTAGACTTGCAGGGAAATTCTGTACAACACAAAGCAGGACGTCTGGTCAGCCTATTGGTAATTCATTAAGGTTGGAAAATATTACATATATATATATAAATAGAGAAGAAACTACCAAACAAAATTTTTTCAACCACCTAATTAACTCAGCTTACTTGGCGGGTTAACACAAAGTAATTCTTAACTCCGGAAAGCGCGATCATCAACCATGAACGCGTAACGCTCGTAAGAGCAACAGCAGATTATCTGCGGTAAAAAGAACCCAACAAACAGCAACTCTCCGACATCTGCTAGTAATGGAAACCGTAAGATCAGCAATTTCCATCGTTAATTAGGATCCACAATAAACAAACTCCGCTTAAGTGGGCGCTCGATGGGAGTGGGGGTGTAGCTAGCGCGTTGGTACTGATGTGTATCGGTATCACTCATAATTTTGTTGTTTGAAATAGAAGACAAGTGGCGGCATTATTGTAAAAATAGAAACGTCTCTACACGCTGTGACGTAGGAAGCAAGCACCCGGTGCAAGGTAAGTATTATCCATTCCATATCTACACATTGCGCCCTATATCGGTACACATATACACCGGCAACAGTATCGTGTTTTAACTCTGTGTTGGAACAGTAAATAGGCGATAACTTTGAACGGTTGGGTGGTAGGGATTCTAAGGGGGATTGTGAGTTTGGGTTATTGTAAAAGGCGCCAGGAGAATGTGGAGAATCCATAAATGAGACACTGGGGACTTGGGAGCATGGGGCTGACCAGAAAAATGAGTCAAGAAACCAGAAGAAACGAACAAACACACATTCACGTATATTTTCTCCTTTATTTATGAGATTAGCTCCGGACCAATAAATGACAGTGCGATGAAATACTGGATTCTAAATCTGAGCGACATTGTTACACCATTAGTAGCAACACTTTGCACTACGCGTGTTGTCGTGTCCGATAGATAGATAGACAGATGCGTGTCAAACTTCGTAAGCAAATAGTAATATTGATCAAACAAGCACGCGAGGTAGTCGTAGGCAACTTCGCCACCAGGTAAATCCCCCGGAGATTTCCCGAACAAAAATGTCGATTTTCGCGTTCGCCAGTTTCGTAAGGAAATTCCCGAAACACGACGGAAAACAGATCACGATTTTTCTAGACTTGTGAACAACAGGATAATGAGACAAAAACCAGTACTATTTTCCAAATCACGATTTCCAAATTTCCGATTTCCAAATTCCGATTTCCAAATAACGATTTCCATAATAACGGACTTCCCACTATTTTCTCACAGATTTCCTAGACTTGTGGGCTGGCAAAATTTTGTGGGGTAAAAACCAAGGGATATATAAGTAAACTAAAATACTACGCGTCCTTATTTTAGTCATTGACATATGTTTTCATACTGAGCTAATCCACACTATGCAGAGTTATCTCGGAACACCTCCTTCGTATATGATAGGGGGCTGTTGAGGTTAAATTTATATTGCCTCGTGATAATGTATTTGTGTCTTTTTGGTATTGAACGGGGGCTAATTAGGATTGTAGGTTATCACCAAAATAAGGACGACCGGGAAAAAAATAAGATTCCCCTACGCAAATACACTGCAGTACACCTAGCATCGTCTCACGACACACCAGTGTGTACGCTGAGTACTGATTAGGCTAAAATAACTTGTTAGTCGTCCAAAATTTTGCATTTTAAATTGTTGCATTGCTGAAATTAAGCCAAAAAAGGGACAAATCTTAGAAATAAGGACGGTATGGCAGCCCTGCTGGCCAGATGACCTGCTTCAGGTATGACAGTTCTTTTGAGCACTGTGGTACTTTGTGGAAAAAACACAAAATAGCCTTCCTTACATTATAGTGATATTTGACAAATCAACTCTTCTAAATATATTTTATATATTTTATGTAACTTTTATATTTCAACTCATTAAACAGGCATTTAGGTTAGAAGTAAGCGTCGACACAATTTTCAAAAACTGCCCTACGGTTTGGAAACACCTTATTTACACATGTGGAAGGGGAAGTTCTATGATCTATATCGGTCTACCAAGAATCGTCCCATGATAACTTAAATGTAATCCATGGTAATTCAACAAGTCAGGTTTACTCAGTCAACAAAGTCGAACAGTATTTTTCACTTCCGCATTTTTTAGCAAATACACAATCGAATTATCCTGAAAGTCCCGAAATGCTTCGTACCTTAACAACCTTTACAATATTGCGGAACAAGTGCAGGCGAGATTACAAAAATACCCACTGAGGTGAGTAGCGAGTTTCGGTATTTCGTAATGGTGGATAACACAAGATATCGCAGTACAGTGTACACAATAACATATTTCACAATGTTAGTTAATGATCATCAATATCTTACTACAGTAATCCCTCACTTATCGCGGTTAGTGCGTTCCAGAACCTCCCACGATAGGTGAAATTCCGCGAAGTAGAAACCACCTATTTATCTAATTATTTGAACATATTTCAACGTGTTTTGAACCATTATAAACCATTCACACACTCTTATTTATCTTAGTTAGTGCAGTAATCCCTCTATTTATTTAATCATTTGAATATATTAACGGATTTTGAACCATTATGAATCATTCAGTCTTATTTACCTTATTAACCTTTCCCACAATCATTTGACCGGTTATTTATTTTTTTTTAACTTTTAGCGCTTGACAAACTAGTACTGTACGGCACGGCATTTATCATGAAATAAAATACATACAAAATGTTATGGACGAGTCGTCACTGCTACACAATCATACACCCATCGCAAATGACCTATATACCCATAATAGCTTAGACAAATCAGACAAATTAGACAAATAGCTTAGCTTAGACAAATCTTAGAAATAAGGACGGTATGGCAGCCCTGCTCATAGCGATACACGATAACTCAAAATTACATGTCGTACAACCTACAGACAGACGTAAACGTAAATCACACTTAACGATACAACACTCCAGCCTTCACTAAACAAAGTTTCGAAATTATGAATATTTTGCTCCTTAATCTCATTAAGTTTGTAAGCTTCGAATTCTACAGAAACTGTAGCTCATGAGCCTCAACCTAAGCTCAGAGAAATGTCTCAATACTGTATATAAGCAAGAATTAACTGTGCAAACTATTTTGAAGAGCATAATGAATAAATAATCAAAATAATCACAGACATTTGCTGGCGCGTAATACCTGTACAGCAAAGGTAAGCAAGGCGATAATTCGTTCATTAATCATCAAACTACTCAAAATTTTAAATCCTTAATTGGTTCGAAAACAGATCCTAATACTGTACTGCTTATTTTTCATCAATTTCAAATCATAACATCTATTTTCAGCTAAGTAACTTCTAACGAGTAACTTCCCTACAACTAAACACTGTACATAACCGAGAGCGGTATTTTCCGTGTATAAGCCACAGAGACGCGCAGAATGGTACCTCAATGTGATGACGTCACATGTTTACAGAAAAAACAGTACTCGGTAGAAACAAAATAATAAATTTGAATTCAAAATAAAACGGATATTTTGCAAAGAAATTAATAGTATTAATAGTGAATAGAAAATCCAGGCCACAAAAAAATAAAGTGAAAAAAATATGAATTAATATATGATGATATAATATGATAATATATAATGATATATGAATCTAATCTGAATGCAATTGGGATATGAATCCAATACCTTGGGGCCAGCAGAGCCTTAATCCGGCACTGGTTCCACACCCCACTATACGAACACTCATTTTCACCATACGCTCTCAAGTCATCCAGCTAACGTTTACACGCAAGGTCATGTATCTAATTCTCTACGGCTAGCGCTAATCACTAGCGACGCATATAATTCATAAGCTTACAACTAATAAGATATTCACTGCAGTAAATCAAATGCTAACTGTCTACGTAAGCAAACATACTACCTAACCTCTAATGGCGGATGCGATCACGACAGGCGGATTGAAATAAAACCGGTCACAACAATCAATATAACAATAGCCTACGGCAAGTTACAGCGTAAGCAAGGTAAACATCAAAATCAACTGAAAAACTTCAAATAAAACACATAACGCATGCATTACGGCTTAAACGACAATAAAATTGTACTCACGAAGTTTGGTTGTGACTGATTCCTCATAAACTACAGAAAAACTGAATCTATATATCAAAAGAACTCCTGGATGTGCTTTGGCAACATCTCTAACAACCGACTAAAAAAAGACATGACGTAATACAGCTCACGGCTACCATCTAGTGTCGGTTGTCATCGATATATTACGTCAATAGTTAAATAAACATTGGAAATTTTTAAGATCTTATTAAATTATTTCAATAACAGGTAAAAATGATCATTCATTTCAATTCAGGGTATTAAAAATATGAATCATAACCTACAAAAATTATGAAATATCGATTTTTCGAAATGAAAACCTATTTTAGTTTACATTTTAAGCGTTATTTTGATTGTATTGTATCGTAAGTTCATGCACACTATAAATATAAATAAATAATCTTGATCTTAACATCAAATTTTGAGGGAAATATGAGAAATACCTGTTTAAAATGATGAAATAAGCCTTAAAATATGGGAAAAAGTAAGAAAAGGAATAACGAGGGCGCTGGAGAAGGCAACTCGTCGGTGGAAGTGGTTGAAAAAGAGATAGAAGGTAAAAAAACGAGCGAGATAAAAGCAGAACTTAACTCACACTGTTACAACACTTGTACTTGAACGGAAATTCCAATTTAAATGAATGCTAGAATGGAATTAATGGAGAAACAGTGATCTTAAATAAACTTGTATATTGCGGTCGTAATGCACTTTGGTTAGAAAGAAATAACCACTGAGGATTCAATCACAAATGAACAAACTAGTATTCTTTTAAGCCGTGATGAAGGACTGTAGATTCTTAATTTAGTATGTCTGTATTGCTGATGTCATTCACAACAGGAAACACAACAGAAATCATTTATTACACACACTGTATGCCAAGTCTGTAAGATTTTCGATAGTTATACACTGGTTCTTTCAAGATTACAATTTTGGGAACGAACATTGAAAATGGCGGATGGGAATCCAATTAAAATTACTGCTGTACTTGGAAGGTTAAGAAACTGGTATTATTCTAGTCGTGTGGTCGCTCTGAAAACCTATTTTAGTTAGGTTAGAGGGAACTTGTGCGAGGTTAAGTTAGGTGGGGGTAAGAGTAGCATTAACTAACCCTCAGCAAACTCACTGTAGCGTAACTGGATTCGGAGGAACCACAATTCTAGAATAGTACCAACAACCAAATTGATCTCATATTCAACATCTGTCGGAGACAGTACTAATATCCGAAGTACCTGCAATACCACCTGTACCATCTTACTATTAAATACCACATTACCATACCACATGCTGCTGTGGCTGACATCTTGTCCCTACTCCGGTGGTAACTGCTGAAACTTCTGGTTTTACTACGGTCTCCGACGGGTCTTACAAATTTAGTTATTAATAACGTGCTTGGTAAATGATAGGAGAAATCACCATAAGGGCAACATATCTCAACAGACCCTTTGCAACCAGTTTAATTCCGTCTAGTTAAGAAGCTGACCTTCTCTTACACAGCTGTAAAAAACCTTTTCATTTCTAGTGATTTCATCAGCGATTATATGCAAACTATGCCTGGATGAAATCTCACCCGAAAATAAAATCATTCTCGACTCCTGCGGATGCTTCTACTGCTTATCTGTAAGTATCAACAATCTCATAATCTTATCAGAAAGATTTGTATCAATGTAACAACCAGACATAAAAAAATCCTTAGTCTAATCTGTAAACAATGTGGAGGTTTTTAACACTGATACCAACTGGTTAATATATTTTAATTTATATTTAGTACTAATGGTACTGATACTTTTCACATGCTAGTGACCAATTTTTAATTCCCTGAAGTCGATGCTAAATATTTTTAATTAATATTATTTCAGTGTATGAAATCGTATGTTGAAGTTCAAGTGTCAGAAGGATTCGTGCTATCATTGACATGTCCGGACGCTGATTGTATTATACAAGGAACTCTTTCAATTGACGAGGTATAAATAAACACATCTCTGAATGGTGTGTGCAGTATAGTTTATTGATATCTTGTGATTATAAGTTGACGGCTGAAGCTAATAGCTTATATAGTTGTAATACTAGCAGGGATATTTAAATGACTAGAGTATGGAATATGTAAAACACAATGGTATATGACGAAGATGCGTAACGCTATTTCCTGTACACTATACTAGATAGAGTGAAAAAGACATTGAATAGGTAGAGTGATAAGGTTAACGCTAGAGCAAGGAGATGTGATATGTAAGTCTCAGAGAATGATGAGACATGGCGATAACTGAAACTGAAAACCTGTTCTGGAATGTGGAAGAAATTATTAATGTTAAAGTTTATCTCGATGTTAAATGAAGTATCGAATTTTAATATAATCAAAAAGATTCACACTTGTGGGGTCCAATTCATACCTTACCTGCAAGTACGCACTATTCCGGTCTACACAACCCAACAGAAACAGAGTTTCAGGTATACAAAGTATCTTCCCTTGTAATCCGTCAGTTTATCTGTATGGAAAGTATATCTCGATGTTAAATGAAGCATTGGATTCCAATATATTCTTCATGTATTCATATACTGTACTAGAAGCAGCGAGAAAATGTGGTCCAATTTGAAATATAATTTACCCAAGGTGAGTGAGTGTCACATAAGCACCAATACCTTTCCCAATGTTATTGTTGAACAAATGAATTCAAAAATAAAAAGTCCATTGAAGGCTATGCTAGGCCCTATCGCCCTGATAGTGAATAATATATATGAATATACTGAATAGTATCTATATATATATTTCCTTGCATTTTTAGGTCAGCCGTCTTGCACAGAGAGAAATTTTTGAAAAGTATTTGCGACTCAAGTATGAACAAGGTTCGTAAACTTTCTTATGAAAATTTCGTAGATTAGTTCAATGACATGAAGCACGACTCGCGATTTAAAATATTGAAAAAATTGACCATCAACTGTGATGGCCAGTGTGGCAAGAACATGAATTTTTGGTACATTAAATATGGCCCAGAGATTAATCCCCCCCCTTCAACAGTGGATCTTGGAAAAAAATAATGGGAGGACTGCAAGACCTATCTTTTCATTTAATGGGAAAAGTTGTAACTAACTTCGCGAATACTTTACAATTCACTTTACTTTCAATCTGCTTCCCATTGTCACTGTTTTCCAAATCTGTGGTATCTGTGGCAACGACATCGTTACGGCATTCGCTCCACAAGGGGATACGATATAATATTACAGCATTTTAGTATTCGGTTAATCAAGATACCACAGTGATAGTGAGAGACCTTTTCTCCTTTAGCATTAGTAAATGTTTATATGGTGGGTTTTATTCTGTTACATAACTTTGTTATTTGATGCCAATCTAGATTAAAGGCAAGCTTAGTTGGTGCTTGCGGTATCTGTCTCTGGATAAAACTTAACATTGCGGCATCTCCCTTAATCAGATTTGTAATCAATACAGAGCACTGCCTGGCGCTAATTTGAACAGTTAATACGTCATCAAATAACAAAACAATAACTTGTCTCGGGGCAAACAAATATGACATTCACCTTATGATTTATTGATGAAGTCGCAAGACTGGTGTGACCTTTACACTGAGTTCAGTTTAGCCCAGTGTGTCCCAACGCAGCATTCCACAACGAGGAAACTTAAATTTAAAGGAAGGCAACTTGGAAATACTATAATGTGCATTTTTTGCCTTCAAACTTTTTCAAAAGTGGACACAAGGCAATTAAGAACATTTCAAATACATACTGGCAAAGCATGTGTTGCAATACAGCAAACACCGATCGAAATAGCCTTTCACATGAGGCGTTAATTAACCTTTTTAGTTATCTGAACGCCAACTGATAATCCATTGCACAATAGCTACACCTGATTGATCATGATGAAAAGCAGCACAATATAAATGATGTGATTCTGGGATGATATATATTGACATAAAAAGGATTTGGAATGCTAAGTGACAATACTGGAGTCCATAAGTCATATCATAAGGGCTGAAAATTCGAACCACGATTATCCAGACTTTTCGCGTATCGAAACATGTGGATAAGTTTGGATAAACGAGTTTTATTTATCCGAATATTGATTCAGAACCAAATGTGCAACCAAGCAAAAACTTCATACCTTGAAATTATCAAAATAAATATAGTAAACCTGTGATTAAACTAGTTATCTAAATTACACATTCGGGAACAAACATTGTTCGAAAATGAAACCCGCAAAGTTTATTCTATGACGATGTCGACGGTGTGAACAGTTTGTTTATTATGATCGCTGATAATCTTATCAATCGGGTATTATTATCTAAATCGATCGGTGCCAAAACATATTTATATCACTTAATGTTATCAACCACTTATCAAAAAGACACTGTTCCGAAGCGATCACTATATAATCTATGACCTTGCTGACCAAAAGTTAATACATTTTAAATCTACACAGTAATTTCAAGGAAATATATTCCGTCTAGTGATCAGAG
>QRAM01000832.1:0-14593 GCA_013436055.1 Halocynthia roretzi | reverse complement strand
CCTAATCTGGCCCTGTCTCTTATCGAGTTAAATCTATGCAAGACGAAGCCAACCAAACAAATCCCTATTATTTTTACCTTCGGTAACGAAGTCATTGGAGATTTTACTAATGTGATCGTCTTTGTGACACCACCAATCACCGTGGTGACGACCTGAGTGACCTTTGACGTAACTGCACCGACTCCTGAAGAGAACACATGATTTGATATATGTTAGAATACACTATACCAACCTATTACTATTTTGTACATTCTTATAACATTTCTTTACCTTTCTTAACAGTTATCAATCGAGTTCCAGCAGTCTGTGTCACCGGTTTCGGAGTTGTCCTCACCAAAGTGAGTTGAGTTGTTGGCCTTGACACTATGCTCTGAAAAAATATAAAATAAATATAACTGGCATCATTAGAACCCACATTTTTCCCCCTCTGATTAAGGTAAAACATATTGAACCTGTTCTCAATACAGATAGACCAAAGAAATGTAGGTACATGTTGTAAAGATTGTTCTTACTGTTAGTGATCTTACCGAAGTGAGTTTGGCGGTGGGTGGTAACATTGTCACTTGATGGATGGTTTTTGCTGGCTGCATATGCATAGTACTGCTTATAATAGATGGTTGGACACTGTAAGGCAGACAACAACATTTATCTGAAATGTTGAATTACCATAAAAAAAACAGATTTTACTCTATTTCTGCTTCTTGATAAGAAATGTTCAAAGAAATAATGAAGAACATTGAACATAAAACACCAAGTTCAAAATGATAGCACAGAAACAGTTGCTTACAACTACACAAGTACAATTCTAATTGTCATAAACAATGTTGTCTCCCCTAAATATATATTGACATCTTAGACCCCATTTGATATGCTTCAATTAACTAAATGACACTTACGGCATGGCGGCAGGAATCTTCTGTGTCGCTGCTGCTGCGGCTGCTAAGGCAGCAATGCCAGTCATGTGCGATGATTGCGATGTGATAGATGATGACAGTCTCGGAGCGGTATTGATGAGGTGGGCGGTCGACTCCGATTTCGCATCAGCTGAAAGAATGTTTAATACAGGATTATGTGAAATTATCTGAAACTCTTTCGGAATAATTTAATATTTGCATTTAATAAATTGAGATATCTTGGGGATGGGACCCACGTATAAGCACGATATCTATTTGCATTTCATAATATAGCTTATACATATAACGTGAATGCGGTTTTATATAAATCTTTAATTTTTTTTATATGTATATATAATACCATCAGAAAGATGTGATATTAATCTCGTTCTATGATTAAAAGGTCATCATCTAAAAGATATTTGAATGCTTGCCACATTTACATTCAGTAGTTGTTGTTTTTTAATTCGAAAACATTCTTTGGTATTTTGAAAATACTGGGAGGTGTATTAAAGGTCTCTATATATAAAACTCTGATAATCCTGCAGAAATGCATTGTCCTGGGAACAAGATTGCAGTGGTGTTCAGCGCGTATCATTTCAGATCATTGATTGATAGCTCTGTTGTTTAAAATAATTAATTACCTATTTTCTTTGCAACATTTTTCTGGTTGTTACCAACATCGTACTTCTGAATCTGCAAAAGATACGCATCAGCGATCGCAACACTGCCCCATGAGACCTCGAGTGTTGTGGTTGAAGCTCTGACAAGCTGAACACGAGATGGAGATCCTGGTTTTTCTGTTGACAAAAAAAACACATTTATTCAGCAAACACATTTGCAGAGTTGATCTGACTTAATCAAGCCTCAAGTTAAAAGCACCACAAGTTTTAAATATAAATTTATACCTGTCTCAAGAAACCAAAGATCCTTGCAGCACACTTGATTATTCCATGCTTTCCTATAGCCATCACGACCGCTCCAGATGTAAAGACGGGAATTGATGTTAACCGTACAATGACCGGCTCTTGCTCTCGGAGCGGAATCGTCGTACATGTCGAGGGAAAGCGTCTCCCACGACAACGAGCTCATGTTGAGAGATGCGAGGGAGTTTGTACATTTCCACTCCTGCGAAAAAATGAATGCATAACGGTTCACGGTGCTAAGATTGGCTCAAATTAAAAAATTAATTCCTACACCCTCTTATTTCATTACTGCTACTCGATAGGAAATATTTAAAGGAAATACTTTGATAAAGAATACTGAGATTAAAACACCAAGCTCAAAATGATAGCACAATGTGGCAGGCACGAAATGTCCCTGGAATGCTCAAACCCTCCCCAGTGTAGAAAATATTAAATTGACTGAAACAATAGCAGGTAAAAAATACTTAAATTGCTGTTTGCTCACCCTAGGTCCTTCGAAGGCTTACCGTTTTGTCTAATAGCAACTCATATATATATATATATATATATATAGGTAAAGCAAATTTCAATACTGGTGGCTTATTTGCCAACAAATTTTAGGATTTTGTACTTTTCGGACAGGCTGGCAGCAGAAAATTATTTGGTGGCATGAGATGGCATCGTGATTCAAATCTTTTACCTTTTCATGGGTGGCAGTCTTCACATCATCGATCAGCAGTGGTACCCATCCTCCAAAAATAAAAATGCGATCCTTGATGTGGGTCGCACTGTGCAAGCTGCGAGGAAGCGGAGCATTCCCTGCGATCTTTGGACAGGACCATGTCATAGTGTCTATCAAATTCAAAAAATATAGATGGTTGCCGGTAAATTTGCCATGATAATTGAAAAACTTGGGTACAAGGAATGCAAATTTTGTTTGCAAATAAACACTCATGAGATTATAAACAGGAAAGGGCTTGCACAGCAAATATGTACATGAAGAAACTTTTGTAGCTTTTTCACGGTAAAGTCGCTGTGGTTCGTTTGTATAATAATTTCTCTGATACTTCCTGAGTAAAAATTATAACAAAGAAACCATATGCCTTATTAAAGATGATGGATTTTGAAATGAGGTAAGGAAATAAAGAATTATTGTATTCGAATTTGCGTGCTAGTTACCTCAAGTCAGTATTTATTCTTTACTTCGTATCTTACCAATATCGAGTAGCCACACATCCCCTAGTCTGCATCCATTCATTCCTCCATATATAATAAGCTTCTTCTTTTCCGTCGTCCAAGCCACAGCCGTATGAGATTCTCTCGGAGGAGGTGGGGCGCCAAAAGTAGGAGGAACGTCCCATCCAACGACCCCAGACCCAGGAGACAGCTCAAGACTGTAGAGGTCATTCAAGTACCTGAACAGGAGGGAATATATTCACATAATCTGAAAGGGAAGATTCACCCAGCGAACCAAATTTATTTCAAATCTATATTGTTGAATGGTTATTGCAGGAATGATATTTTGGCAAGACAATCTGTGATCTTTAATAGTATATTACTGCGAAAACTTGTCTTCAAAACAGACTGGTGCAATTTGGTATACCAAACTCTACATAGAAAAACAAATAACTGTCCTTTATTCATTGACAAATAAGTAGACATTTTTAAAGTTTTATTCTCTCACTAGTAGAGCTACTGAACAGACTTTATTTATTGAATATTTTAATTGGAATTCTTTAGGCAGTTTTAAAGTTTTCAATATCTCTGTTATTTGAATCTGTCATAATAGAACGTTACAGAATTTGAAACACAAGAGATAAATACAAGAATTCATTCAGACATAGAAAACCATCAAAACAAAAATTAGAATCTGCCTCGAATCGTTCAGTGCGGTAGAATAACAGGAAAAAAAACACTAGAACACGCATCCCTTTTAATTTAAACATCTCAGCAAGTGATCACTGATTACTCAAATTATTTATATTATGAAACCGTTACCTTGGAATATTTGTCTTTGGATTATCACTGTCATTGGCCAGTCCTCCAAACAGGTACACATAGTTACCAATCAGAGTGAAGCTGTGACCAAGTCGTGGGTAAGGGGCGGGGCCATTTGGAGGTGGAGACGGCACAAGTTTCTTCCACTCCCACCTCGTAGCCTGTAAAAATAATAATGTTTTAGAAAATAATACCTGGAATAAATAAAATATTAATAACGTTTGTAAGTAATACCAGTGCAGCTACTTCTCAATTAATGACGACCTCAATTAAAACTTTACAACTTTTTTTTTTCAGATAATTCATTTGATATAAAACTTATACTTGGTCATTTTCCATGCTCTGATATAAAAACAATATCTATTTTCTTGGTTATTAGAATGGAATCTTGTTGTTAAGTGAAGAGTTCGCTTCAAGACCAGGTCGTTCAGTTAGTAGTATCTGTACTTGGTGAAATATTCTTCATCCATTTCACAACTCACGCAATACAATACATTGTGGATTGATAACTTCCATTTCACAACTCACGCAATACAATACACTGTGGATTGATAACTTCCTAACCTGGAGTTCATAGAGATCATTTGAATATCTTCCATATTCAACCATTCCACCAAAAACAAGCAGCCTCGTTCCATCGCAGACAAATCCATAAGCTGCACAACCAGGCGGTATGTCGCCTCGCACAGCAGGAATGAACCACTGGTTTGTAACTGGAAAAATACATGACAAATATAGTCTGTATATCAAGACTATTGTGGAGACTGAGATATTTCTGAAATTGCTTATTATATTTGATAAAATTACTATCATATATGAGAAATAAAATTACAAAAAACTACTTCCATTCCAGATTCAAGCTTTCCTAACCAAAGAAAGGTAACTGCCCTCAGCAGGCAGTGACATACCTAAGCTAAGCTAACTTTCTGTTAGTCAGTTTGCTGCATGGATTAATTGTTGATTAAAAGATTAATAGCTTGACTATTTTTGAATTG
The DNA here is from genome assembly GCA_013436055.1 of Halocynthia roretzi. NCBI lineage: Eukaryota > Metazoa > Chordata > Ascidiacea > Stolidobranchia > Pyuridae > Halocynthia > Halocynthia roretzi. The sequence goes on along the minus strand of QRAM01000832.1, from coordinate 9,802 downwards.
ATATCATCACTGCCACTGATACTATCTTTATGTTAAAACCAGGGAAACCATTAGATTGTGTGAAAAAATGTCAAGAAATAATTGTTAATTGTCGATAATGCCAACTGCTAACTGAAATAGTAAATGTTACTTCAACATCTATTGTATAAAGGATATACATTACCAGTATTGTAAACATGAAGTTCATCAACAATTCCTTCATTCCCGCCTCCAAACACGACCATCAGATCCTTGATAGCAACAGCGCGGTGTCCGTGCCTTGGCCTTGGAACCGGTCCCGAAGAATTTGTTACCTTTTTCCATTTTACGATAGGTGCAGCCATTTTGACATCTGGCACCACTAACAAATTACCGCGTGAAAGGAGAAATACGAAATAAAATTGAGAAAAAACAGTTATTATAGGTAATATTCAAGCTTGAAAATAAATATCTTTATCTTTGTTGTTATTAGCCGGCCATTACTAAGCGAAAGACAACAGAAATTGTCCACGGTAACATGCGAAAATTTCATAACCGCCACGACAAAAAGTGGGTGTTGTTTATTGAAGCTTTGCGTAATTTCATCTAATATTTTGCTGAATTGGGGTAAAATTACTTTGAAATGGAGCTCTAAATTAGTTTCTGATTAAATTTTTATTATGAACATGACTGAATTCAGGAAAGAGAATATAAATTTCAAAATATAAACAAAATAGCGGATGATATCGGTGTAGAACGTTTTTACGGTCCATTGGAATCACCAATCAGAGACGGCGGGAGGAAAGGTCCCGGATGTAAGAAACAGAATCAAGGAAGCGAAACAAAAACCGAAATAAATATTTTTAAAACATTATAAAAAGCCAAAAAATGTGAAATGGTATTGTAAAATAGAAGTTGGATCCACGAAACACAAAAATTCCAAGCATAAAAAATTATTTCGTCCATGCGAAGCAAGTAGCACGAATTTTAGGCAAATAGAATACTTTGCTTATAACTACGCATGTAGGTCGGACCCTAACTATGCTTCACCTCCGAAGCCCCCTTAGGCTAAATTACTTCAATACTTTTAGTATGCGAAAACACAAGTATTCAAGGGCACCATTTTACTATCTTAAGCACCCCGACAATGTAAAGGTCGTTACGATTGCACAACAAACGTTTGCTTTGTACGCACCGCACTGTTGCAATAAAAACCGTAGTTGACATGTCGCGCAACTTACCAATATTTTTTTCCCGCCGTCAAATATGCCACTCACATATTACACATTCCTAAATTCAGTGAACATGTCGCACAGTCGATGCTCTAGCTTTAATATAAGGCACAATTCCAATTCTGCTGGAGAGTGAAAGTTTAAGTGCTTACAGCTGGAGTTCTAAAAAACTCATTGTTTCTACAAAATTCATTTATTTCACCAAAATTACATTTCTGATTGCACATTTCTAGAGATTGTGATGATTTATGAGAAAAATAGAGATTTCTAAATCAAAAAAATTGAGGAGATTAAAAGCCAGAAGCATTCATTGCATCCTTTTCACTTGGGGACGAAGGGATATATATTATAAGTGACATGGATTGCTTCAAAACATCATGTGATATAGTGGTTGAATTTCTAGAAGAATTCAAGCTATCATTTAATCTTAATGAAACCAAACAAGAAACATTAAATTGCTTATCCCATGAGTTGAACATCATATATCTGAAATATAATTGCAAAAGAGCTACCGGAGAAGGATTAATTCCCCCGAGTTCAAAGAGCTCCAAGCTAAGGTATGGCATGTGTTGACACTAGCTTTCTGATGAAGCCAGACAAGCCCCGATTTTGAAAATTACATAAACATGATTGGTGAATCAAAGATTACCGAGCTTGACTTGTATATTTGAATTGATATTATGTCAAACTCATCTTAAAGATGTTTAGACAGTGGCGCTATTACAGTGTATGCCATGGTGCTATTTTTCGTAGATACTCCACCGAATTATGGTGGAACTGGAGCTTGGATATAACATTGTCAATGAGCACCCATGAGAGAGAACCAACGTTACAGAATTGGCAATGAAATAAGGCATTGATAGTGGTTACAACAAGTAAAATCAGAAAAAAAATCATATGGTTTGTTTCATTGCAAGTGCTTTGTCATGATGAAAGGATTAGGAAAAAAACTAGAATTGTGCAGTGGAGAGTAGACACAGTTGTAATCTAGTTGTAGTCTGGTACAGGCAATGTGACCATTCTCACAAATTCATCGTAACGAATTGAACCGTTGCTCTGAATGTTACCAGCCCTGAACATTTGTTCAACTATAACAAGAAATCGATAAGAATAGTTGTTAATGTCAGTTAATTAATCAATCTCGGGAAAAAGAATATTAATCATACAGCAGAGAAACTTCTCTTACCCTCTTTCTCTGTCAGTTTTTCACCAGTTTTCATAAGAATGTGCTTGAGATATGACGCTGGTATGGTGCCGCGACCTCTTTCGTCTGTCAGCTGTAATAACATTTTACAATTCAGTAACGACTGGGTCACTTCCTCATGAGCAAAAATCTACCTTGAATGCGGTGATAATTTCTTTCGGGGCCTGTTCATGTGAAAGCTGATTATACATAATGGTCAGGAATTCCGTGAAGTCCATTTCATCTTTCGGTCCTGGAAACATTGAATTAACAAATCGAGGCATCATTTGCCTTGAACCACATATGTATATATATATATAGATATTTTTACAGTAAAATTGTTAAAAACCCTTCACATTACATTGAGTAACATAAGACATAGCGGTAGAAACCTTTTTTCAAATCCTTAAGGTGTTGTTCTATTTCTTTCAGAGTCGGGCAGGAACTGAGAGACCTCATCACTGTCGATAGCTCGGTGCATCTGATTTTGCCGTTTCTCTTTCTGTCGTGAAGGCTGAAACATTCACGAAATTCTGTAAAAAAAATTCAAATATTCTAAAGATTTAGTTTTGCGTTTAATGAAAGCAACTAACACATTGATATTAATTAGGGTTAATTAATCAGCAGATAGAATGTTATCGGCATATCAGTCTTGAAACCGATTATTCGGTACCTGCTTTTTTTGTTGATTAATCGGTTTTAAAGATTGGCCATTCTTGTTTTTTATTATTATTGATAAGCTCGTATGCTGGAGCAAGGAAACCATGAGTGATAGAGAAATTCAGGAAACATATTGGATTCCAAATGTAAAAATACATAGAAACATATATTATTTCATAGGAAGCATAAACTAAACCCACCAGTATAATCTAACCCTATTCCCAGTGCTCGAACTACGTTAAAACTAGTCGGCTGCCGATAATGCAAAGCTGATTAATCGGTGCAACCTTTATATTAACTTCCATTACAAGAGAGAATGTTACCTGCTATCTGTTCTTGACTTAAATAACGTGCCTGAAAAAGTAAACAAGAATTACAACACATAAACAGTCATGAGTATTGCATTAGGTTAGATGAAGAGCTTCGATAAAACTTACCATTTGGAAGCCTTCTGTTGATGAAACGTTAGATTTAAATATTACAAAAAAAACTCTAGGTATTAATCTGAAAAAACAGAGAACACATTTCAGAAAAGATCAGGATATACAGCACTACTACCAGTGTTGCCTACAAGCTGCACGCATAGGTTTTGCAACTAGCACACAAATAATATTAATGTACACCAAAAATAATGGTAGAAATGATAATCATACTTCTTTCATTCAGTGTGCACATATTTTCTTCACTTGTACAAAAAGAGCTTATGATTTTTGTGCACATTGACTATGAAAATTACAGAGAACATTGACTTCCACAGAAGCAAAATAGATTAAAGAATACAGGTCTGACTTCATGTATGCAATCTACTTCATTTTTGGGGGTTTGAATTAGGGTTAACCACAGTATTAGTCCCATACTGTTTCAAATTTCAATCCTTGCCGGAATACAACACTGAAAAATGAGATAGATTTCATGGTTTCATCCTTCACTCATAGCTTAGTCACTCGCAATGCATCGGATAAGGAAAAAATTAAATTTCAAAACAATTCAGGAACTGGCTTTGTAGACTTGTAATTTTAACCGGTCTGAACCAGTCAAATCCCACCCAATTAAGATTACCAAAAATCAAAACTATTTATAACAACAAAAAATTCAATTTATTCGACGACCGGGTCACCATATTTATTATATCGCACTGGGATCTTCGGTCTGATCGGTTCTGGCTCCGTAACATAACCATCATCATCAGCTGATGAAGAAGCATTGTCAATAGAAGGTTGAGTATCAAACATTGGAAAAGCTGGTTGTTGACTGGTAGATGAATCTTTTTGACCTTCTGCCCTGTTTTTCCGTCTCAGTTCTTCGTATGTTATGTATCGATTCATTTTTCCTTCTTGCTTTTCGGGCTCAAAACTTTTCGAATCGTATTCTGAGCCTTGTGAAAACTGTATGCCAGAGTGGTTGTTTTCATCAGTTACCACTGGTGATGCAGATCTGGTCATTCCTTTCATCTATAAGGTAAAAAGGACAAGATCAAATACAATAGGACTTATTTCATTGACCGTTAATATCACATCCGTCAATCAATAGGACTTATTCATAATCCACATTAATTCACCTCATCTCTCTCTCTCTCTCTCTCATGGAGAGATGAGGTGTAAAGAATTAATGTGGAATTTGAATTAGTCTTATTGATTGACTATTAAATCTCGCCCATCACCATTTCGCCACGTTACAAATGTTCAACCATACTCCTCTAAGCTATCTTACTTCTCAGGCCATTCAAGTTGGTTTCTATGTTAATAGACAGACAATAAAAACAATGATAAAGTATATGCTTGCAGTAAAAATACCAGATAAGTTCCACTAATGTAAGCTCACAATAATCAAAAGGTAGCGAGATATAAATGGTTGCTTAGAGCGCAAGAAAAGAGAATAGTTTGAAAACTACCAATGTAGACGTTACTGTCTATTGAAGTAATGGCTAGAATGAATTGAAGAAGTTCCATGACATGGTGTAAAGAAAACTTGACAACGGTTCTAATAATAAGATTGTGACTTTTAATGCTTGCTTGTAAGATCATTGTAAGCACAAGATTGTGATTGGTGATATAAACCTCTAATATAACTGAAGCATACAGACATCAAATGTGTGATTGATTTATACTTTACTAGTGAGGATCGTTTTGTTTTGTGACGTTCCTCATATCGGACAAAGATCGCAGAGTTTCCTCCCTTGTAAGCAGGAGTGTATTTGTAGTATTAACAGAGCACGGTGCATAATGAATGCCATCAACTTTACACTGATTCTGATAAACAACATACTTGAGACCGCGATACATTAAATGCTACAATGGCTGCTAATTTACCTGCAACTCAACTTGCTGACGGAGAATGGAATCTTCCGGAAGTTTATCTTTAATCTCATTCAAAATGGTCGGCACATAACTCAGTTTTCCAATCATGTTGCCAACGACAGCTGAGACTGTTGGTATTGCAATTCGTGCCGCGGTTGACATATTTCTTTTCCGAGTTATAAACGCTGCAACACCTCCACATATCGCTGCGAAGGGATATCCTCGTTGCCAAGCCGATTCGTGCCTTAGACGACGAAGTAGTGCTTGTTCTTCAGGGGTCAGGTTATTTGCACGAAACATACTAGGATGGGTGCCTGGACTCACCCCATATTGCGGATCATTCGACATTTTTTTCACAACAAACTTTATTTCTTGCCTTAAACTAAAACTAACGTAACTAAGTAAACCAGCTGCTTAAAAAGGATCCTTAAGAGTTATTCTATTTGTTCGGTACGACTTGTATGCATGATTGGCAAATAATTTTCCTGTTTTTTTGTCAAAAGTTTATTAGTAAGGTTAACTTGATTAATAAATTATTAGTAATTACACATTTCACAGAATATCGAAAATTATCGATGCTAATTTGGAGTTGAATCCAATTTTAAAATGTAAAACTCTTATACCCGACTCCGTACATATACTTTTCAATGACGGAACAAATACAGTAAATACAGAAAATACTGAAACTTTTTCCAGCTAAATACTAAATACTGTTGTGACATTATACTAAATACCCCCTTACAATACTAAATGCTGCTGTAGCTGACATCACTACTGCACTCGTCAAATCGAAGATGATGTGCGACATTAAAACTATGAATCCCTATACATATCTCAGGATATATAAGTCATATTTTTGAATTCCTTAAATATTCAGTGATGATTAAACAGGTTTTAAAGGAAGAAAATAAACACAATTCATCGTATCTAGTAAGAATACACTGAGTATTTTCCTTTAACATATAACGTATTCCATAATACGAAAATTAATGCACAATTAGACCCATACATTTTACCTACTCCAAGTTACACTGTAGCTTAATTCTACAGCTTTAAATCTTTCCCCACAAGTTGAGCAGTTGTACTGTGCATACATGGACAGTTTTTCTTGAACGTTTCTAAGGCAATGTCCCTGCTCTTGTCCCAAGCACCAAGATCTCTGAAATAATATGAATATGTTTCTTAAAATGCAAGCTTGATCAGAGGGATGCTAGTAGAGCATACATATTCATATCCGGGCGAAATAGCGACTGTGTCCAAATAGCTACTTCATAAACTGGACTGCAACCAAACAACCAGGCTGGGGTTAGGTATAGGGTCAGTATTTTAAACCCAAGCTATATAATATGTATTTAGCACTGGTTACAAAAATAATTAAATTAAAGCCCATTAAGCTATGTCATCTGCTAGTGTTGCATTATTACCTATACAAAGGCCTTGTATATTTCATCCTTCCTTGCTGAGTGACCATTGCGACGGCTGGCTCTATCGCAGTCTCGCATCGAGCACGGAGCCCGAGTCTGATCCAACGGAAGCGAATTTCGTTGTTCCCTGACGATGAGAAATTGTAAAGTTTTTCCATTTGGTCGATGTGAGCATGTGTCAATGGATCCTGAGAAACAACGAAGGAATTAAATATTAAATATTAAATAATTTTTCACGATAGAACTCGTAAATATAAAACAATTTTTACCTTCAGTAAAAGTTGTCCAATGAAATCAATTTTTTGCCATGGAGAAAAATCCTGAAGATCTGAAGATGTGAAGCTTGAAAAATCATTCAAATTTGCCTGGAAAACAAAAACAAAATTAGTTTCACATGAAGTAGAAGCTCACAGAAAAAAAAAAATTCTAGCTTTCATTCAAGGGCTCAAAAAAGGTTCAAAGTATTGGAAATTCCCTGCAAAGTAGGTGAAGTTGTTTTTCGGATTTAATCATTAGTGATCTTGTTGTAGATAATGAAACTATTACCTTTGACCATCTATCAGCTAGTTCATTACACGCACATGCCAATGTCGTGTCGTACTCTGGTATCACAGGAGGCATTCCTGGTTTAAAAAACCAATCGTTCCATTCGACTTTATTTAGAATATCAGCTTTGCCCTGAAAAACATTTTCCTCATCACTTCCGGTCCAACAACCTCTGGTCATGAAGCAAATTAGTCGGTAACCAAATTCCTCATTCAAGGTACTATTCCAACTACAATAATTTTCATTGTGTGCAAGTTGCAAAACTTGCACAGATTAGAGGGAACTGTTAAAATAAATATTCCAAGTGAGAGGAATGGTCGCAGTGTTACAGCCGTCATAACAGTTGTAAGTGTGATAGGTCATTAAGTAAGGAGGACATGTACTTGTGGTAGGGGGATGAAAGTGGCAGGAACTGTTTTTTTCCATTGCAAAGAAAGAAATGATGCACAAACAAAAGTTCCAACTATCAACAATGTTTTTACCTTCTCAGTGAAATACTGATAAAGAAAATCTTTCCATTCTTCTGTTGTCAGGGAACAAAACTTAAACTTTTCAATGTAGGCAAGAAGGAAAGGTTCGAACACAGCTGAAAAAATAGGAAAAAAAATGTAGTTTCCGATTCTAAATAATTCCATTTGCAATACAGCAATATAATTAAGAAAGAATCTTGTGGTTTTTTAAAAACAAATTCTATTCTCCATTATACGAAAAATTATGCCAGCAGTATTCCATTTTAAGAAAGAAAATCTTGGTACCTGGTCCTCCTAGAATAGTTTCCAAGTAATACAGCAGTGTGTGACCTTTTTCATAGGGAACAGAAGAGAACGCATCGTCAGGATCAATATCAACAAGTTTAGGTATAAGATTGGTCAGTGGGTTTGAGCATCCAAACAAATCAATCTGACATGAACATGATAAGAGAAATTAAAATACAGTTGACAACCATTAATCCAACATCCTTGGTTCCAGGACGATGCCAGATTATTTGTTTTGCCCGAATAACAGAGGTTTATACATAGAAATTTCTATTACTCTCCCAATACAGTATGTCTAGGATGCCTAGGAATGATTTTCAAATAGAATGAAACAACTACGAAATGTGAATGAATCTAGCTTCAAATATATCAAATCAGAGGAAAACCCGTCCGGTCACTCAAGTCAGTGTGATCAATGGGAAAGAGAAATAACACCTGAAAATAGAAATTTTCTAAATAGGGTTAGATTGCAAATTGTGCAAGTGTGATGAAAGGAAGCTATAAAATCGTGCTTCCCCTCACACCCACTAGCAATCAAACACAAACCTAAAGATGCATGTGCTGTATAGACATGGTAAATGTTAATATTAACAGTAAAAAACGCACTACAATTAAGACTGCTTAGGTTAATTATTGCCTCATTTAGAGGCTGTGGCCGTGGCAATATTAAGCCATTTGCCCATAGCCTGCATGTATCTAAAATTTTGCTGGAACCTCTCATCTCCATGCATAAAACGCTCCCTGACTTTTGAAAGCAATAAATGCATACTTTGAAAATTACGGTATTGGAGGAAATTTCAAAAACTTACAGAAGAACGCAGGTCTTTGAGGCCATCTGCAAAAAGCACCAAACATTACATTATGTTGTAGTAGAATTCTTAGGCATCGATTAGCAACTTACTTATCGCTTGGAATTGTCTTGTTTTTTCACCGTGCAGTTTAGCCATGATCTTCCGTTCAAGAAAAACAGTATGTCCTTCGTTTAACCTTGAAAATAAAATGGAAACTATTATATAGCAGAAAAAAATAGTTACTGCTTCAAATGGTACTACAGACGATTAATGAACTTAAACTTAGAGAAAAGGATTGAGAGTCAATGCTGTCAATCAGTGGACGACAAACTACGTCCTTCATTTTTTACGTCTAGCAAGCTGAAAATTTTAAGTACGCTCTATATCTCTCTATCTCTGCTGTAAATGAATGTTTTTACCAGAAATGTTCCCATGTTTTATTCGTCACCAAATTGCCAGTCCAACTGTGTGAAATTTCATGCGCGATCACCTTGAAAATAATTTAAAGTCAGCCTGGAAATTTTAGGAGTGATTTCTAGCAAACCAAACTAAATTTCACTTACATTTACTAAAGACTTATCACCAGCCTGCAAAATAAATAACAGATTACAGGAATATACTATAACAACACTCTTGTGAACATATGTGTTGACGACTTAGATAAAATTGTATATGACGATGATGTGTTATAGGGAGTAGAAATTTATAAACAATTAACGATGGTATTGTGACCAATAGTAGTGGAAAATACGCTGAATTTACAAGCAAGCAATATATTCAAAAAGATTTACTCTGTGGTGTGGTTCAATTCATTTTATGAGTTTTGTTAGATGCTATGATAATTCAAGAGTGATGATCAGATGTCCCTCAAATCCAGGTTTCCGACAACCCTTCGGACCCAGTGATGGCGGATCGTAGGGAATATACTGTATTCTAGTGTTATTGGCTCACCAGGA
>QRAM01000831.1:0-21165 GCA_013436055.1 Halocynthia roretzi | reverse complement strand
ATACTCTACAAATTCTGGCGATATTAGTTGTATTCAGTCTTGTCCCACCAAGAGAGACCATCTGTGATGTCTTTTACATTACCAGTATTCAGTTATATATTATATCTTACCTCTAACTTATGAACTATTGTTGCTATTGTACTTAAAACTTCCGGTTCACGAGCTGCCGGCACATTCGACTGATAATCCATCAACACAGCTTCAAGCAGAGGTGGAATGAAATTCTCGTTCACCTACAATCGAAGAATATAATTATTGACTACTATAATGTATTTCTAATCATCCAATGGGTGACTTTGGAGAACCCCCACAAGTCGGCCCTGTCCCTTAGGGACTCTTAAAATTGATTTGAGGTTATTTTGAGAAATTCTACTCACCATATCAGGATCATTTGATCGACTAACCCATCCTGAGATAAGTTTTAATGTTTCTTTCTTTACTGTTCTCATGCTCCGTATCAAAGGTTGTTTCATTACTCCTTCACCTTGCTGCTTGATGGCAGCAGAGATATTCTCACTCAAACATTTGTAAACGTTCAGCATATCAAGATAGATTCGTCCGAGCTGAGAAAACAAAAAAATGGAATTTAATTTGAATTAACCTTTAAACAAGAGTTATAAAAAGCTTGTACCTGTAGTACGAAGTAATGTCCGACACTTTTGCACGCTCTCACATTTGTTTTCAAAATACTTCCTAGTTGTTTGACGGTCGCTGGATCTTTCAATACATCGACGTTTTTCGTTGCTTGTTGTATGATACTATCCCATACTTGGTTCGGTAACATCATGTATTTCTCAATCAAATGTTCTTGGACATTTGTATCTGTTTGTGCACTGATCATGTATCCAACCGCTTCATAGAATGTATGAACCTAAAATATAAGTGTATTTTCAGACCTGTGTGGTTGTTTTATATCAGGGGGTTACCTGGGGGAGTAAATTTATCTCCAGGGAGTGGGGGCTTAATAACACAATGCGGTCTCTAAACCAGTTATGAGTATCCATTTCTATGACTAAGGATCACAATCGTTTCTAGAAATCTCTGTGGACCAGTGGTAATTGCTACTTCAGAAAAAGAAAATGTATATATTCCCTCTTTGGAACCAACAGACCCATACATTTGAGTTGGCAATTTCAAACTTTGTCAGAATTTTCCTAACACTAAGATAAACAAACCATGAAAGTCTTGTTTTCAATTTCACAGGTAATTTATGACAATCTAAAAATTGCCCTTCTACATATCATGTCAATATCTTTTACCTGCTGTGGTTGTAGATCGCATATAATCGTGCTTATGTTATTCAAGATTTCCTCAATAAACGGCATCACCTCCCCGGCTTGTATCTGCACAAAATGACGTCTGCATTTCTGAGCGATTTTTATGAATGTGTCGCAAGCCATATCTTGCACGCCATCGTGTGTCTCTGAATGAAAAGGAAATTTTTACGGTCGCTGCCTCGCAATAATTCGTGCCAGGACACTTCAGGGTTCATATTGTCCTCCATTGAGAACGGATGATCTACTGAAAACTAACCGTGCATAAACTCAAACAATTTATTGACAACTGTTTTCAGGAATCTCCAGTGAGCTCTGAGAAATCTTGGATATTGTCCGACAACATACATGATGTTTGAAGCAATAATCGCTTTGTTATCTTTGCCTCGCTTCTGTTCACAAAGTCCAAGAAGATCTGAAACAATGAATATGTATTAGTTATTGATATTGGTTGGTTGTAGCACACATAATATTTGCCTTACATCTACATGAAATTGAGAGCATTGCTGATCTCTGTAGGAATGTGACGTGGAAATGTAAGTGCATTAGTAGTTGTAGTGACAATTTGAGAGAAGAAAAAGTAGAAAATATTTTGAAAACTTTTGATTTGTCAGCTACAAACAGGACCATATCAGTTCACAGTTATTTCACTGCAGGTACGGAAAGTAACAAAGATTCATTTTCCTGAGATTATCAACACACAATATGCAATTGAATGCAACAGTGTGACAAGTGTCCACAGGGTTAACGTGGGGCTTGAAGCAGCCCGAACAAAAGCACTCAAAACGTAAAATCACATGGACCCAGAAAGCGCTGGGCCAATAGCATTTGCTACTATGTTAATCAGGCATAGCTCTTAATAGTATTATTGACCGACCTCTTATCACAGTTACAAGAAATCTTTTCTCATCTTCTTCGTGCATTGCACCACTGATGCTTCCGATCGCCCAGCATAGAGTATTTAAATTTTTCCATGACCATTCTGTTCCGTTCACTTGATTGTGAAGTTTTTCTGTCATGATGCGTTCAGTGTCCATGTAATCCAAATGAGTGAGATAAACTGGAAAAAAAGATCAAAATTGAACCCCCTTGCTAAGTCAATTTGAGCCTTCAAAGATTCAAGATCAATGTTGGAGCTTTGTGTGAGGTTCATGCCCTTGGGACCAGGTTGTTGACCTTGGGACTTAATCTATTACTTACCCAGGGTTTCTCTCATATTTTTGTACAGATTAATTGAATCTGTGTCTTTCATAAATTCTCGAACTACTTCTCCCTGCTCATTCTCAACAACAAGAACTTCTTCTGGTTTTGCCATTCGACTGATCATTACGAGACGAACCTGAGGAAACAGAATTTATGATTAACAAATAGTAATGATGAAAATAATATTGACCCTCCTGTTTTCCTAATTGGATTTTAGGAATTCTGCATAAGTCTCGTCACCCGCAAAACTTTTAATTTGTCAGTTACAAACAGGACCATGTCAGTTCACAGTTATTTCACTGCAGGTACGGAAAGTAACAAAGATTTATTTTCCTGAGATTATCAACACACAATATGCAATTGAATGCAACAGTGTGACAAGTGTCCACAGGGTTAAGAGCATATACTGATTCTGGGTTATCCAAGTATCAACAGGGTTAACAAAGTTAATTTAGAATTATCTTGAGCCAGCAGCTCTCAACCTTTTTCTTATCTCGTACCACTTGGAGATATAGTTTATGTATATTACCTAAAAACTTCTCGACGGTCACAATAATTATCAAATTATTTAACTTTTGCAAAGAGGTTACAAGAAAATCACAACAAGTAGCCAAAGTTTTAACTTTAACGAATAAATTAATGCTCTTTGCTTGTAAATTTAACTAAAGTTCAAAGGTCCTCGCGTACCACTTGGATGGCTCTTTTAACAGCTATCATAAACCATTTTTCTCACCTTTGAAAGCAATGGAAGATATATTTGTCGTCTCAGCGGAACATTCGAATCGTTTCCAGACAACGGAATTGTTGCTCCCGCGGTGAACGGACTTTCACGATACAAATCGGCAGCGAGCTGATTCCAATATTCCAAACAAATCTTGAATATTTCTGTTTCCTCAACTTCCGAAATCAAGACAAGATATTCGAGACCCTGAGATAATAAAAACATGTTGAAAATGTGAAAATGTTCATTTCAAAAATTTAATATTATGGAGAAGTTGGATTGCAGAGGAAATTACAAACCAGAAAAGAATATACTTTGTATAATTGACCTAAATTTAAGTTAAGAATTGTTAAAAAGATTTCATTTCTAATATGTTTTCCGAATATGATTATGTTACAGGAGGATTTTGGAACTAGTGATTGCATGTAATCGTAGTTTTGGTAGTTTTTTCATGTAATTAATTCCTAAAATTTAGGATTGAGGTTAAAGGTAATTTTTTTTAATTTGTCAGCTACAAACAGGACCATATCAGTTCACAGTTATTTCACTGCAGGTACGGAAAGTAACAAAGATTCATTTTCCTGAGATTATCAACACACAATATGCAATTGAATGCAACAGTGTGACAAGTGTCCACAGGTTTAAAAGAGCATATACTGATTTGGGGTTATTTACGGGACTTCACAACCGCTTGTATGTAAAATGTAAAATGTAAATAAGAGTTGAATTCTATTTACATCAAGAAGCATCGGATGAAGTTCTGATTTCTTCTCGATCAGGGAAACATGTTCTTTGAAGAAGATGCAGAGAAATAGAGCAAGATTCTGGATGAAATTCTGATCATCGTTGCTTCCACTTGCATAAGCTGCTTTCATATTGATGGTGGTTGGAAGCATCTAAATATAAAAGTATAATATTAAAACAAGGGCTATAGCAAGGTTAAACCAATTGGGCAAAAAACTCCCAATTGCGTGAGATTATATTAAAATACTAGCAGAGAAACCTAGCAGGGTGAGTGTTTAAGTGTAGCCATCTTGCATTTAGTTGAAAATACAATGGCCATGTAATTTTTACAGCGACCAGGAAGCGTAAGAGCAGTCCTGGGCTACAGGGCATCTTCACCCGAGAAATTTTAACCAATATAACTATGAAAGGAATCATAAACATTAAAGCATTAAAGACATCACCAATACCACACTTACAGCACAGTGGCTTAGTTCTCAAGATAATTGATACTTGAGTAAGAGTTAAATATAAACACTTTTACTTGGCTGAATTGCTATTACCTGTATATATATCGATTACCCAAATATAGCAATTATAATACCAGAGCCAGATTTGCTGCTGTTATTATGAAGAAAACATTATATAACGATATATATAGCACGATATACAAGCATTTTTGTTATGACACATCAAGGAGTTAGTAGTAATGCTGTATGATGTCATATTTTACCTGTTTCAATTGATTCATTGTGAGCGAATAAAGCTTTGTAAATTCTTCTTCGTACTTTTCGACATTTACACCGGCTGAAATAATAAAATTATGATTAACTGCTGTGAAATAATGAAATTATTATTATAAAATAACATTACATCATCTGTGATCCATATCTACGTATATATCCCATCTGGGCTGATCACTTGTTGAATGTTGTAATAAAAATACTGTACTTCTGCAACAGATAATACAATCAACTCACCAATCTCAGTTAAGCATTTCAATGTGATGTTCCTGAACATTGGCAGACCGAGAAACTGTAAAATAAAATATTTTCAATGTTGGCGCAATGTGATTCTCATATTTTCATTGAGTTCATTGAATGTTAAGCAGTCCAGTTACCTTATATACAAGCTGTGTGATGAGCTCGGTTTCGAATATGTATCCAAGTGGAATCCAGTTAAGAAATAGAAGCAAAGTGTTCAATGTTGCGTTCACAAGCGGTGCATTCTGAGAATTATCCTGAAATAGGAAAAAATATATAAATAAAAACAAAACTGTATTAAATAAGATATTATTCTTTACTGGAGTTGAAGCTCCAGTGAATTTTTTTCAGTAAAATTAGTTTCACCACCATTACAACACGAAAGATAATTTTCTAAAATATAGATATTACAACACAAGTGAAACCTTGTGATGGAACACTGGCACCAGAATATATACTCACCATAACAAACTGACATAGCTGAAATACTTGAGCGAATTCATTACACATACTGTCCTTCAGATGTTTAGCTTTTGCTTGCGTCATTTGTCCTTGAGAGAAATCGAAAACTTCTTCACTGTAAGATGAAGGAAAATAACAGTGAACGAGTGGAAAGTTCTCTGCTCTGTAATTTTTCACAAGCTCATGCACAATGTATAAATATATTTTCACAGAAAATTTCATGTCCCGGGATTCCCTCTAATATAAAAATGTGGCCTGGCTCCTCATTCTGATTATTGATAATTTTTATAGTAATAGCCTACTTTGGATGATTTCTTTCTTGAAAAAGACTTCTTATATAGGTTATAGGTTATATTATAAATTATTATTCCAATGTTACCTGAGCAATTTGAGAATAATCATGTTATTCTGACAAAGGCTTTCATTCGTACGACTTGCACCAACAATATCACTGATGAATGTCGGCCAGTTCTTCGGCCAATCCTGCTTCAGAATTTGAACCTGGAACAAATATCAATATGTTTTATGGTATGCGACCTATCTACTAAGTAATAAAAATTAATTTTTTTACACATGGAAAATATTATCGAGTTGGCATAGGAAGTCTTCGTTATAAGTTTTCATCTTTATTTTTCGATATTAAGAGTAGGATAAACTGTAAGTTTCTTTATTTTTACTTTTGGATACTGAGAGTGGGATAGAATAAAAGTCTTTTATCATTAATTTTGGAAGTTGGGACCATGAAACCTCAATAAACGTTACAGTATGCGACTGGATGATAGTTGGGATAAGGATATTATTAGTAATGCTTGCTGCAACTCAGTTAACAGTCAACTTACAAGAATGACATTAAGTTTTCCGAGATAAGTTTTCTCTTTTTCGACCAGGTTTGGATCGGACGAAGTTTTGATGATCAATGCAACGATATATTTCTTAATTCCTGCAAAAAAAAGATGATCATAAAACCTGCTACTATGGTACCGCGACACTAAATAAGACAACACTGAAGTGTAGCAATGTGGAGACTTGTAAACTTTGATTGAATATGGAGTAGGAAATATATATGAATTACATCTGTTACCTTCGCATTGATTTCTTGGCAGCACTTTCCATCGAGTCTTGATGACATTCTCAAGTATTTGAAGAGCGTAATACTGAAATAATAAATTATCAGAATATTAATTTAATTCAATCTCATAAATAAAGAAGAAACTGTGTGTGTGTGCGGATAATTCCTAGGGTTCTTGACTTGGCGCTCTGAAAATGGTACATGGGAGTCCGTTTAAAGCATTGGAATATCACGGTCAATTTTAAATAGGGGTCCTAATTAATGATTAATTGATTAATTTAGAAAAAAGAGCAAAATACCCCTTGTGATGCCATAGACTTGATAAACTAGCGACTAGGTAGGTTTAAAACGTCACGTCACGATATAAAATGATTGGTAAGCTTTCAAACCTGATTAGACCGGGTTACTAATAATTTGCTGCCAGTTCATAATAATTAAACCAATTAGAAATGACTCATCGAGCTACCAGTCAATCCAGCTATTCAACTGTTCAGCTATTAATAGTCACAAATTGAACTCGTTGTCTAACCTATGCATAGTCTAAAGGTCAATGAACTGAATTTTACCTTGGTCTGTTGGTTCTGCGAGAATTCGAGAATGGTGTCGACTCTCGTCCATGCATCCGGATGTTCCTTCAATGCTGTCAAGATTTCTTCCGCAATACGTTGCTAGAAGAACAAGTTGTATTAAGCTTTATCAGTTAGGCCTCTGTGGACCCCAAATATTTTACATTTAATGGATAGATTTAATGGAGTTATACCAACCTGTTGTCCGGAACCATTATATAAACAACCGACGACATTGTCCAAAAGTGTTATGTCGAGTTTCTGTGAAAAATCAAGAAGTTGCTCGCCAACTTGTTGGGTGACACTTCCCATGCTCGCTCCTATGGGTGGGGTCATGTGTCCAGGCGACTAAAAATAAAAAAGGAGTGATAAAAGAAATAATAGATGGGTGAAAATGTGGGTAATACCTTAGCAAGCTAATTTTTCCGAAGCAAAATATTTTAAGGTATTTTGATAACGGTTTATCATAAACGTCCGATTCGGATGACAGTTTTCAATCGAAACAGGTTTACACCTGGGCATGGCTAAAATTTCACCTAAATTGCAATTTAAAAAAATCAAATGCATTTTCATTCACTTCATGTAAAATTAGATATGTTTTTTGAGAATCTAACACCACTATTAACAACATGTATCAGTGATCCGTGAAACACGAGCAAAAGTTCGAATATTTCCCAGCATTATTATGTGTAGAGGTGATATCAACTTTGATTAGATAATGTTTTTCTTAAATTAAATTTCCTTTTGACCTTGTGACTTTTATTGCTTGTTTGTAAGATCATTGTAAAAAAGAATTGTATCTGATCATATAAACCCATAATATTAGTGAAGTATTTAGACATCAAATCGTGTGATTGATTTATACCTTACTTACCAGCATCGTTTAATCGAAGTATAAGGTTTTGTTTTTGTTACCTACTGATTACTGGACAACGATAACAGAGTTTCCTCCTTTGTTAGAGGGAGTGATTTGTAGTATCTACGCAACACAGCGTAAAATAACAAATACATAAGACGCAACATCCTAACCTAAGCGGGCTACTGGAGGGACCTCACCACTAAATGCAAGTGATGGGCATAACAAAGTACTCTTTTATTATGTTTACAAATACTTCTTGCAAAATTAATATCTATCACCAGAAAGCCACCCTTTTCCTCTATTAGTGGGTGTGACCACCAATGCAATCATATACCTATGCTTTATTGACCCCAATCAATGATCAAGTGTGTTCAAGTACTTTAATAAACATTCAAATCAATTAATTTGTTTTATCATTCTTTAACTAAAGATGATTGCCAGGGAACAGGTTCTGATATTCAGTAAAACTTCTAAAACTTTCCATTGGATTCAAATATGAGATCTGGGAGCAGACCTGGGTTGTTTGAACCGTCCAGTACTGGTTCGAACCACGCGCTTCAAAATTGAATAGCGCGTGCGTTAAAACAAACCAATAACGCTCTCGCACACACACTCGCTCAAGTAATTTTCCACTCTAGCGTGGGAACTACGAAAATATTCCATGACGTCACAGCGCATGTCTGCGTGTTTGTCATAACAAAAACATCACGACAAAGCTGAAAAATTTGATCACGTCACGATGGTGACGTATAAGCTCGATCCTACGTAAGGATTTCGCCATTTTAACGGGCAAAAACGGAGAAACTGCATCAAACGCTGTACACAAACGGAGGGGAATACCCTACTACGATTTTTCTGTATTTTTCCACTGAGCCGGTTGAGCCTATATTTCAAAAATTTACCTCGGCTCTATTTTAATAGATAATTCGGCGGAAGAAATCGACTTTGAGGAACTTATCATGAGCGAGAATAAAAAAATACATCACTTACCGATTGAACGACCTTAGCGCAGAGAGTAGAAGTAGCCGTTTTGATGGTGTAGTTGATACTTTGGTATTCAAAAATAGGCGGGAGAATTGCAGTGCTTGGCGAAAGGTTCCCAAGTTCTAACTACAGATATTATCTAGCGACAATCTAAGATACTGCTTCGTTTGCAAATTTATATAGCTTTTTTCGACCTCCTTTACTGCCGTGCGTCTCGCACAACAAATTCTGAAATGTATTCATGGATTTCAATTCGCTGTATAAATTATCAGACATCACCCGAACCGGTTTGCGCTGGTTTTGCGCGTATAAACCGTTCGCATTTTTTCGGAATAACTCGCGCCTCCTATCCGCGTCTCCCATTTTCCCTTCAATTTATCACCACCGTTACGAAATAGCTTTTATCTGAGATAAAGGAGTATTATATCCTGCAAAACCTATTTCAAGTGAGCTTATCTATTTTTGATTACAATACAGGTCGATAATACCACGACCAATACATAAATTACAGTCTGCTTACTATACTAGGTCTTACTGGGCTCATTGCGTGAACTTATTAATCTATTTTAAAGGCGTTTTTTCTTTATTTGAACATTGCACCTTCGCTACAATATATGAAAAGACATCGCAGTACAGCAGGGTAGATCAAACAACAGCTCGGGTGCCACATATGGCTTCAAGTAAACAAATCCGGAGCCCGCTAAAATACAGTAACACCTTGTTAATTTGTATTGCTTGTGGTTCCAGGCCGGACAATACTAAAACCTGCTGTACCAATGACACCACTGTACCATCATACTAAATACTGCAGCATGATCCTACTTAATACAGCTGTACCATACTGTTTAACAGGGGTATCTTAGCCGGACTTCGTGCTGGTCGCACACATCACCCCAATGCAATGCATGATAAGCGGTGTCCACTGTATTAAATTCTGAGTTTTAGTCAATAATGTTACGACTGGAAAAACAATAACACTTATGAACACTGTGAGTGGTGAATGAATGGAAAAACAATAACACTTATGAACACTGTGAGTGGTGAATGAACGGTTGTTGTAGGTGGCGCAGGTGACTGGATTTATAATTAAAAATAAATGTATTGATCGTGGTGACAAGCTGATGTTTAGATAATGACAAATGTGGTGGAACTGAGGTAGGATCATAGTGAAACCAAAACCATAAAACTATTTCATTCCTCTCCGTTATCACACAATGGAATTGATCATTTACAATGCAAACCGGCCTTGCCCGGATAAGCATTTTATTTGAGAAATGTCTATAGGGGATATAATTTCATAGCCTACTAATGATGGTAATAATTGTAACCAAAAGTCGTAGGAAATAGAACGATAACAGGTGATGATATACTGAATAGAATTTTACCCTTTCCGGGTCCGTTTTGCTCACGCATTATTTTTGGATGCTGCGGATGGATCTTGACTTCCAAATTTGATTAAGATCCGTCGGGAAATGGCGACGTTCCAAAACAAACTTCCGCGCTTAGACTATAGGTGATTATGAAGTATTAAATTCTAGATCATGCGATTGGATCAAAGTACATATCATGTCATTTCCTGTCATTTTTCATGTAACAACGAATATAATATGTCACGTAGCACTGTTCAGATCCCTTCTCGCACTGAAGAGGGAGCAATAAGCTCCGGTGTAGTGCTTATCATCCAATCATTTACACCGTTTGTCCAATTAATACCAATCAGCCTTCTTAAATTACCTTTGTGAAGTTCTATTGTGTCAATACAGCAAAGTTTTATCTTGTGCAATCTTTGACCCCGCGAAATCATTCCTTTCTGCGTTATTTAAAAAAATGCCGCTGAATCCAGATCTAACCGGTCATGGATAGTGCGAACGACGAAACTAAACGAGTGGAAAATTACCAGTACTTCACAAATTCAGGATTTCAAGTAGTGCAAAGTCTTTCTTGTGCAGCGTAGATTTTACTGATTGTTTCTTACACTGTCGCGTACACAGTGGACAGTACCCTCTTCGAAGGCAGGGATCACGGGGCGGAGTTTTTGATTTGCCCGATATTTTACACAAATCCAAACACTGTCAATATAACACGATCAAACATCTAGCACCGAGATAAAAGTTGTAAAGTTTTATTAACCGTAAAAGGGAGACACCCGAAAGACTATTAAATTAATACAACACCTCACTAAAATAGTATGGAGATGAACTAATAAAATATGTGAGAGGACGCATCAGCTACCGCGACTACTGAGAGACGCGAGTCATTCCGAATTAGAGAAAATTACGAATTACGCAAGGGTTTATTGAGCTCTACTTTATTCTCTGCTAGCAACAGGTTGACTATTTTAAACCAACTCCCAATTCAACTCTTGATTGCCAACTGTTGATTTGAATTCCTTTTTATAAGACCAAACTCGACGATTGAACGGCCACAGAGTGTGTGGTTGAACGAAATGGAGCGTTCAATAAACATAAGCAATGCTTATTTGAACACGTGAACCCACCAGACTCATAATAATAAAGGAGCACATTGTTTTCAGTCTTACGAAACCCATACAGCGTTGGTAAAAGAGATACTATTGCAGGATTATTTTTTGAGTAAATTTGAAAAAAATACTGAAAAGCCACGGTTTCAGGCAAATTTTTATGTTGTCAAAGCCCTTGTTAACTGTTATAATGGTTCCAAAGCGCACTTCAAATCATCATTATAGACAATGTACAGTATCATCGTATTATCGTTCGTCTTCATGGAACATCGCAGCAAGATCAAAAAAACTAATGAATATCCACAGCGATATTCTTTAATAAATGATTTTTCATTTCAAATTTTACTATATACCCGTACTGTACAAGTTAATATCACGGTATATATGGGATTTGCTACCATCCGTAGTCTACAAGACAATATTAACTTCGCGTCTTCGAAAACTAATTACATCACATTACGAATGCATGAATACCGTAACTTTCCGAATTTAATCGTATTTTTTTGCCTTCAAAATGATTCAAAAGTCGCAGTGCGTATTATACATGGAGACAAGAGAATTCTAGATACGTGACCCAAGTCACGAGTTGACAACGGGTGCAGCACTTGTATATTCTCATGGGTTGGGAGTGGAGCACATTGCACACATTAAACATTCACCATGTCTCTAGGTATAACATCAGTGTTTCGGAATATCAAAGTAATTAATCTTTCATCAAAGTAATTAATCTTTCACTTTCTTTTCATCAGTAGCTCAAGGTAACCCAGATTACTTCTTAATATATTCTGATAGCGGAAACTCAATTTAAACCTTCACACCTTCGATGTGTGATATTATTCAAAACCGAAACTGTCAGAAACAAGAACAATCCAGTTTATACCGGTTATTTATTCGATTCTAATTAATTAATCGTTTGTGTCGTAATCCATTGAACGTCGGTCAACCATGGCCGATTATTAATTAATATTTTATGATATATTTACAGATTTATTGCATACACATAGTTTCAATGTTTATTGTGACTGATTTTATACGTTGATGTACACGATGGACCAACCTGCTTCATTGTAGCAAGGCCATGGTATTGCAGCGTTCAATTGTAAATCATGCTAATGAATCAAAGCACATATCATGTCATTTCCTAAACACATGTAATAACGAATATAATATGTCGCGTAGCGCTGTTTAGATCCCTTCTTGCACTGACTATGTAGCAACAAGCACTGGTTAACTTAATAGCAGAAAATATTTAACTACAGTTGGGTTTTTGTAATCAATTAGCTTCTACAATAAACTACTAAATTCAAGATGAAGTCTAATCAGTTATACAGACATAGAAGTCAGAATTCTCAGGCATGAAAGGACAAATAATTGAATAAATATGTGGTTTTTACTTCGCGGAGTTTCAGCTATCACGGGAGGCTCTCGAACGCACTAACCGCGATAGGTGATGGATTACTGTATATTTAAACGTATTTTGAACCATTATAAATCATTCACACACTCTTATTTACCTTATTAACCTTTCTCACAATGATTTGACCGTTATTTAAAATTTTAAAAACTTTTAGAGCTTATACATACTAGTAATGCACGGCACAATACAATATTATATAAAATCCGCGATGATGTGAATCCGCGAAAAGTGAACCGCGATATAGCGAGGGACGACTGTACTTCTCGCCGAAGTAATTTCATTATCATAGAATACCAATACCGATTTGTATATGGATTCTGGTCCAAAGCAAGTTTCGATACACCAACTACTAAGTGAGTAAGTGGCGTGCTGGAGCCGCGCGAGCCAGTCATTCTTACTTAGCGCAAATTTTGACTTGGCAAGTATATTCTTGCTGTATATTCTTAGATTGATTTGTCATAATTGCCGGATTTTCCGGCTTGAGCTTGCTGTAACCAGTTAGCTCAACAACAAATACAAATTATTTGATTTATGATGAAATCTCTTAGTCACCTTGGCCTACCCTTGAGAATACATTATTACATTAGAGCAAAACAAAGAAAGATACCACCGCGATACGGAATACAAAGCTATGGTGAACGACATTATATCCCCGAGGGAATGATTATAACAGCAAATAAGTCGACCTCTGAATTTCTGAGGTATATTTTAGGTTCTACATTCACCGGACAGGTTGACCGCCAAGATAAGGCACCAATTCCATCTAACTGGCAAGAATTTGTATTTGTTAACCAGTAGCTTAGAATGCAAGTAGTATATAAAACTTGGATCTTCCATACAAGTTGTGGTACAAGACTAACATGATAGAATTAGTACACTACCATGGGAAGTAGGCCTGTTGGTAGAGTCACATTCTGTTTTCGTCTCGCCCATATACGCTCAACTTATGAATTGAATCCTCTTTTTGGGACATTTTTATATTTAATTTATCATAAGCGCATCCTACTGATCGAGTAAGCCCCAGAATATCGTTCGAAATTCGCTCTTTCGATTAGTTTAATAAAAACTATGTGGTGACAAGCAACGTCGATTTCAGTATTTACAAACGTAGTAAGTGCGTTAATCCCTGGAATCGCTCTTTGAATTAGATTTATAAAAAATATGTTCAGACACGCGACCTATTTCTATATTACAGATATAACTGCAAACCTGAATTCAATCTCAGAATATTGCTGGAATGAACCATCGTCCGTTGAGTAGAAGTGGTGAAGGCGATGCTTCATTTTTAACATCTGGAAGTGTAAAAAAACTATATCTACTTGGACTAACAGAGCTGTGAAGAAAGAATAAATATATTGAAGATCATTTCTAAGATATTCCCTATCTGTTACAAGAGAAAATCTAATTGAAAACCAGAGTTTTTGATGTTCTACCTTAAGTAACAAAAAACAACACGTAAAAACAAGCCACTGATAGAGTCAACGCTATTTTTTTATAAACATAAAAGATATCACACAGAAAAAACAGTGTTATTTTCATAAAAATTCAATCACAAACAAAAATGTCTGCCAATAATAGGACACTACTACGTAATGAGAAATATATTAAGACTTGGAATAGTTCAGTGCCGAACTCAGGAGCTGCGAGGCCCGATTGGAACCCAGTAAAATATAATTTCACGCTGCTCTATAAAGTATATTCACGAGTTACTAAAATACAGTAAAAAAAGGTACACTTATAAAGTCGGAGTTTGTAAAAATATCTCAGCCTACTTTACGTGATCAATTTTCGTGTACAGTACTTGGGTGCACTGCTAGGCAAGTATTGCCCTTTCGTAGGAAAATTCCCACGAATTTGTGGGAGAAATTAGCAAGCTATAACAGCTATCATATAATATATAGGAATTTGACAGCTAATAGTTATTTTTAATACCTTGAACACTCGATCATCCGAACTTGTCGGAACTGGCACAAAGTTCAGATAATCGATGTTCTAGAATAAGCTAAATAGATGCAGTTTAATGCATATAAGGCGAATAGCGTAGAGTTGAAAATAAGGAACGCATTTTAGTCTATAAAGTACCGTACCCTATTTAAGCTAGTATAATCCACATTCAAGTTTAAATTTCAAATGTTGTAAAAAATTATTAATGAGCTGCAGGGCCCCAGGGAAATAGAATTCAATGCTGCTCTATAATTGAATAACATATTATTGACCAATAATACAAGTACAGGAAACACTTGATTATCTAAACTTGTCAGGATCGGCACAGGGTCGGTGTTTTTCATGAAATTATTAACATTTTTAGAGAATTTCACGGAATCCCTGGTTTTGAAGTCTTACTTTGACATATATATCGTATGACGATTTTTGAACGCAAATATTACGACAGCACAGGCACCTACAAAGTCTTAATTCAACTTCGGAACTAACCTCTACAGATACAATTTCAATGCAATGGATGCTTAAAAGTTTGAAAAAAACGACTCTTAGTCCATAAAGTACAGTACCTTGCTTAACCAATTATAATTCGCATCTCAGTTTCAATTTTGCATGTTGTAAAAAAATACTTATGCTTTCTCAGATAATAACTCAATATTTTTGGAGAAAAATGTGGATGAAGAATAACACTCTACATAATTTTATACACAAACAACTACAGAACAGGAATCATACGAGTTTTCGAGCATCAATCTGAATCGATATCAAACAACATTTTATTCTGTAACGATATTCCAGACTTCGTGTGATGTTGTGAAACTTTTTCTTTCTTCTTCTTCTTGTTCTTTTTCATTAATTCAGCGAAAGCGTTTGGACCTTGCATGACCTCACTGTAAACGATTTTCTCCCCCTTAGCGGCCGCATCCTCTTCTGCCATCTCCAAGTTACGGAGCGTGTTTGCATTGATCTTAGCGATGATCTCTTTCATCTTCCTGTCTTTCTCTGCTTGTTCCTCACTTTTGACTTCCGGATCCGGGGAATTCTTCTTGTCTTCTCCTTCTTTTGGAATTTGCTGTACATTTTGGGGAGCACCCGAAGCTTGTGGAGGAGAGGCGGCATCCTGGTTTAGTTTTGATGCTGCTTCTTTCTGCTTCCGTTTTTCTTCTCTTGCTCTGTCTTCCTCTGATGAAGAATCAGCTGTCTCATATTCATCAGTCTCTGGATCGTTGTATATTGGATCTGGAATGAATATGATCTTCACATTTTCTAGAAGGTCAGGGGTCAGGTATGGTGAACTATGTTGAACAGTTAAGCCAGTGGTTGTTAACCTTATTCACCAAATATCAGAATGTAACTTCACAACTATATTTAGAATACTAATGATAATACTGATGCATATATAGTGTTTTAATGAGTAAGGTTCTTTGGTAATTTAAAGAGTGATGATCAGAAATCCGTAAAATTCACTTATCTGACAACCCACCGGTTTCAGTGAGAGGAATAAGATAGAATAAGAGGAAGTTTCCTGTATATAGATCCCAAGTATTACAGTAGGAAAACTTTGGTTTATTGATGTAATGCAGACGAACAGTACGGTAGGTCCCCACTTAATATCGTGGATAAGTTCTAGAGAAGTGCGACCAATCTGTGATCTCCTTCCTTGTTGAGAACCGCTTATCCCCTTTCACTCACCCACCTTCACCCCTATGCAAACACACTTACCTTCTTTCCCTGTTGCTTTCTGTTTTTTCCTCATTATTTCATCGCAATCATCGTTCGGATTGAATCCATTCTCGTCCTGTTCTTTTCTGACAACCTGAACTTTTTGTTGAAGTCCCGGCAAATCATGAACTTGAATATATTTATCAACGTCTTCATTGATTTCGATTGACTCATCATCTTTCTGATAAAGATAAAAAAGACATCAATACAATTGAAGAGATAGGTTGCCATGGGGACAGACAGGAAAGTTACTTTTTAAAGATTGCAAGGCTGTTAATATGCCTGGCCAGAAAGATTTGAGACTGTATTAGCCATGGTATCAATACAAAAAGTCTTGAAACTTTCAGAACATCCAGTGATAGTAAAAATTTTAATCACAGCCCGGCAAAAATGTATCAATACTGTTCCAACCTGGCGTGCATTATAAAAAATCTCAATACTTTTCTGCCATGCGATTACATATGCTAGCTGTACAAGGCCATAGTAGCCATAGGAAAATCGGGCACCGGTGTCACTGGCCGCTCGGGTGGATAAAACTATACTGAAAACTCGATGCTTCATTAGAATTATTGGAGTGGATGATATGGGTCGGATGTTTGGGCCAGTTTTAAGATCCTGTCGGAAATTCAGGAATATCTATTCACATAACAATGTATATTGTAATGCTAACATACAATTTCCTTTGGTATCAGTTTCAATGCAAGAAGTTCTGTGTTTTCCTTCTCTGACACGACTTCGCATTCGAATTCCTGGATTGCGTTACTTTTCGATTCGGATTGTACGGTCGAAAGTAGTTTGTTCACGTTTGCCTCGGTCGCAAAAGATCGAGTCTAGGAACAGAAAAATTGTAATTTAAGTTGTCTAAGAAATAGTGAAGCTAATTTCGAACCCTGCATATACACAGTGACAAATGAAAGTAATTTAAAACCTCGCAGTGGTTTTGATCGAAACCGGCTTGGAACGTCTGCCATTCGTGCCAGCTCGTGATGTGTTTGCGGAGAAGGAAAACTGCATTACCATCGGATACGTCCACACGAGAGCGCCGTGGATCAATCCAGTCGGTGTGTTGAAACTTTATGTAGATCTGGAAGATTTTACTCTCCCAGCGTTCGCCGGAAGCTTCAGACATCGCACAGAATTGTAAACTGTTGTAATCCAACAAGTACCTGGAATGGAATTTCAAGCTTCAAATTTATGAATGGATAAAATATTATTTTGAAATGATTTGATTCATAAAAGCAAGATTAATTTAAAGAATTTAGGCTAGGCCAGAAGTTCTTAACGTTTTTTCCGTATTCCTTCCTTACCAACCCCCGACGCTTGCATTTCCTACCCAGACGCTTGATCATTATAGAAAACAAAAGAACAAGAAATCAACCACATATTTACAAATTTTCATACAACTTTAATGAGAACCCTGAGCCTCGTGCTGAGAAACTAATAGTCATTTGTCATTACAACTCGAAGCTAGTAGGTAAATCTAGATTCTAAAAAACTATCATGTAGCACTGATAACATCAGACCTTGCGTAAACAGAAAAAACACCTAGAAACATTTTTTAAATTCCTCCCCAATTCCCCCCTTGGGCAAGGAATTTTAAATTCCTCCTTTAGGGAGCCAAGTGGCTCCGGTTGAGAACCAATGGGCTAGACCATTAGCCAAGGGTGTGCCAGGGTATAACCGTAACGAAGGCTGTACAGAATTGAGCCAAATTAGGTTTGGTAACTAAGGGTTTCCCAGCGCAGGCCTAGGTTTATTTCTTCACTCACCACAAAGTATTTCTTCCAATACTTTTCACATTGACCATGATAGTCACAAATGCATTATCCTGATGATACTGGATCGGAGGTCGTTCCTTCGTTTTCTCTCCGTACCAGTTTCTTTCTCGGCCAAGGTCAGCCAACATTTCCAGCAAGGTCGGTGAAGGGTTCGTCAAATGGCCCAGATTGAAATCTAAAAGTGAAGATAAAAGGCGAAAAAGATTAAAATGAGGATGAAATCACTAGTTTCAATACATAGTTTTTCCTAGTTTGAAATTTCTCCTGGTTTGATAATACCTGAACTAAAAAAACAAAAACAGGCTTTATAAAATTTACCATTTTTCCAGTTTTCATCGTAATTANGATACGTCCACACGAGAGCGCCGTGGATCAATCCAGTCGGTGTGTTGAAACTTTATGTAGATCTGGAAGATTTTACTCTCCCAGCGTTCGCCGGAAGCTTCAGACATCGCACAGAATTGTAAACTGTTGTAATCCAACAAGTACCTGGAATGGAATTTCAAGCTTCAAATTTATGAATGGATAAAATATTATTTTGAAATGATTTGATTCATAAAAGCAAGATTAATTTAAAGAATTTAGGCTAGGCCAGAAGTTCTTAACGTTTTTTCCGTATTCCTTCCTTACCAACCCCCGACGCTTGCATTTCCTACCCAGACGCTTGATCATTATAGAAAACAAAAGAACAAGAAATCAACCACATATTTACAAATTTTCATACAACTTTAATGAGAACCCTGAGCCTCGTGCTGAGAAACTAATAGTCATTTGTCATTACAACTCGAAGCTAGTAGGTAAATCTAGATTCTAGGAAACTATCATGTAGCGCTGATAACATTAGATCTTGCGTAAACAGAGAAAAACACCTAGAAACATTTTCTAAATTCCTCCCCAATTCCCCCCTTGGGCAAGGAATTTTAAATTCCTTCTTTAGGGAGCTAAGTGGCTCCGGTTGAGAACCACTGGGCTAGACCATTAGCCTAGGGCCCACTGTGCCAGGGTATAACCTTGTTTCAAGTGTGGAGACCATATATTGTAACCGTAACGAAGGCTGGACAGATTTGAGCCAAATTAGGTTTGGTAACTAAGGGTTTCCCAGCGCAGGCATAGGTTTATTTCTTCACTCACCACAAAGTATTTCTTCCAATACTTTTCACATTGACCATGATAGTCACAAATGCATTATCCTGATGATACTGGATCGGAGGTCGTTCCTTCGTTTTCTCTCCGTACCAGTTTCTTTCTCGGCCAAGGTCAGCCAACATTTCCAGCAAGGTCGGTGAAGGGTTCGTCAAATGGCCCAGATTGAAATCTAAAAGTGAAGATAAAAGGAAAAAAAGATTAAAATGAGGATGAAATCACTAGTTTCAATACATAGTTTTTCCTAGTTTGAAATTTCTCCTGGTTTGATAATACCTGAACTAAAAAAACAAAAACAGGCTTTATAAAATTTACCATTTTTCCAGTTTTCATCGTAATTAGCTCCCCACAATTCACCGTGTTGCACGTGTCGGCAAGTCATTCGACCGTGAACGAGGCCACTAGGGTGAGTAGAGGGCATGAACCTGAAAAGACAAAGCAATCAGAAATCTATTAAGGACAACTAACTAACAGAATTTTCTTCTTACACATTTTCAGACGGATCTTCCTTCTCTTTTGGTTCCTCTAAAATAGAAAATGTCTCTTTATTGCATCGAAAAAATAATCTGAATCAGATACATTAAAATCCCTCTCATCCGATAGTCAAATGTCCGGAACTCTATTGCGAAAGCATCCAGAAAAATGAATCTCTATACACATAAAATTATTGATATTTGCGTTATTTTTGTCCCGTTTTGTTACTGTATTGTGACACCACACACGGTGAACGTTTGATCGTTAGTCAGTAGCTCATGTAACTATTTTTATATCAGGTTAATAAAATTTGTTCTCTACTTAAATTACACTTTTATTTCTTTATATTTCTGTCATTTCTACTATATTCAAAATACTACTGATAATGCTATTGTATATATAGTGTTTTAATGAGTTTTGAAATGTGCTATGGTAATTTAAAGAGTGATGATCAGATATCCGGAGAATTTATATACCGGTACCCTATTTACTATACAGCTGGGCTGATCTAGATGATTGTGTCTTGCTTAAGGACGCAGAGATGGTTCCGGCAAGGTTTGAACCTGCAACCTCTCGGTCAGAAACATGCTCGCTATCACCGAGACACTCTGCCACATGAATGAAAATAAACATCTTAATTTTTACCGTTTGTTTCCTTTCTGCCTGATAACTTTTCCATGGTTTCGCGAACACATGAACTGCAAGCGTCTGTGAAAACAACAGATGTTTTGACTGTATTCTACATATATACCATTCGAATATAAGAATGAAAGGTACAGTACTCCCTCACCTATCGCGGGGATTACGTTGATATAAAATCAGGTTTAAAAGCTATTTTAATAGCAACCCATTAACTGTATACAGTATATAATGACAAGGCATCAATAAAAGTTCATTACAAGTACTTAATAAATAAAACTAAAGTAACCTTCTTTGTCATTTGCCAATACCATGAGAGCTGAATATGGATGTTGACCAACAGGAGGAAGAACTTCGAGTGTGATTGTCAAACGTCTCTTGCTTTTATCAAATTTTGCATGACCTGATGATTAAACGAGAATAATCAGCAATGTGTAGAAATTTAATAAAAAGATGATCCTTCATCAAATGAATAATTTCCTTAGTAAAAACAGATAACCAGTGGTACGTGGCGAGTGTAAGAAGGGATCTAAACAGTGCTATGTGTCATATTATATTCCATTGGATATATCCTTTCCTTTGCCTTAAAGTACTTTCCTTCACTGATGGAAGATAATTGTTCAAAATTATAAGCACCACAAACACTAAATGAAAGAATAGATACCATGTATATATAGTGTAGTATGAACTACTATTTGTGTGTTTTATAAAAGGAGAGCAGGTTAGCA
>QRAM01000830.1:0-21488 GCA_013436055.1 Halocynthia roretzi | reverse complement strand
TCACCAACAATAATGGTGCGCATTGTGACTCATTTGTTAGCCCTTATTTCAGTTGTGACTTTTTTTAGTCATCGCAACTGCGATCTACTTCGTTTTGATGCCCCCTCAGCTTGCTGCCCGGGGCGGGGGCCCCCTTGCCCCCCCCTAGGCCCGCGCCTGTGGCGGACCCCTTTTGGTGGCGTCAAAGCAGTCGCGGACCACCTAAAGTTTTAGTTCAAATTTACCAGTGTAGTAGTATAGGGAGTAGAATTGTACAGAGATTTAGTGATGGTAATAAATGTGACCAAATAGTAGTGGAGAATACACCCCCCCCCCGTGATATTATGGCGTGATGATAAACGGACACATCATGCTGGGACACATGTGAAGCCCTAAAATCATTTCCTAAATATGACTTTTAACTGTGGGAAATGTTACTGTATGAAAACACACGGGGAATATAGAGATAAGCTGAGATAGCGTGGGGACAGAGTGGAAATAAGTCTCGTGAAATCCCCCCCCCCCCCCAGTGTAAGATATACTGGATAAAACAGTTCAGGATAATACGATTGTAATTAGTTTGTAGCATCAAATTTGTGTTGATGATACGAGCCTGTGAATAGAGTTTAAGTGTACATACAAAAACGTGTATTGATTTATACCTACAAAGAGACATCATTTAACCGAAGTATTACGTTTGGTTTACGCGATCTTCTGAGTATCGGACGAAGATGCGGAGTTCCGAAGATGCGGAGTGTATTTGTAGCGGTTAAAACGACAGAGTACAACATAGACTAACAATAAACTATACCAAAAAGGTAACAATAAACTCAACAACAAGCCGAACCGCAACAGTAGTATATAAACTATAGCTATAGCAATAGCAAACTATAGCAATACATCACACACATAGACCTTGAACTGCAAACACGTGTCTGTCTGATGCAAAAATGGAGTGTTAGTTATTCAAAAATTCTTAAATTATTTTTCAAGCGATTGTAAATGTTCACTAATTTCCTGTTTTATTTGTGCACTGAAACTAGCAGCCTAAAATCCAGAAAGTTCGATGAAGTAAATGATCAGGGCCTGAAAAGATGTAGATTACTACTCGCTAGATGACGCCCTGGCGTTCTTTAACTCTGTATTCACGGTAACCGAAAATGCGGTAGATTACTACTCACTAGATGACGCCCTGGCGTTGTTTTCCTCTGTATTTACGGTAACTGAAAACGCTGTAGATTACTACTCGCTAGATGACGCCCTGGCATTGTTTTCCTATGTATTTACGGAAATTAAAAACGCTGTAGATTATTACTCGCTAAATGACGCCCTGGCGTTCTTTTCCTCTGTACTTACGGTAACCGAAAAAGCTGTAGATTATATCTCGCTACATGACGCCCTGGCGTTGTTTTCCTCCGTATTTACGGTAACTGAAAACGCTGTAGATTATTACTCGCTAGATGACGCTCTGGCGTTCTTTAACTCTGTATTTAAAGTAACTGAAAAATCGGTAAAATACAAACTGGACTGATATCATAAGGAGAGGCTTGGAAAGGGAGAGAGAGGGATCCGCACTGCACAAGTTTACATTTGCACATTTCAGGCATGTTATCTCAGAAAACCGGAAGTTTTTCCCCGTTATTTTCAAAGTTTGCGCATGCGGGTGTTGTCCTCACCAAACCGGTGCTACTCTGTCAAGTCGCGTGCCGTTCATTCACTCTCTCAATTGTTTATGCTTAATAAATTTACGTATTTAGATGACTTGGTGCCAGGAATTTTGAAATCAGCGCATCTACTAATCAATAGACAATTCTGCGTTTGTCTAGGATCGCTTACATCAACGTTACAATATTTATGATAAATTTGAGAGGTCAAAAATATTGAGACCCGTCATCAGAATGGATTGACAGTCCAGCAAGACCCTAAATCCGGCTACTGTGGATTTTTTGCATTGAGTTTTACTATAGCTTTGTGCCATTACACCCAGCCGTAACTTTCGACGTTACGTCCATCCAAACAGATTTGTAATGTTTGTCAAAAATTCACTTCACTATGAATACAGAATCCAAGTTTATCCAAGGACAATTTTGAGAAAATGTAGTTAGACGTCGTGTGTTACCGAAACCCTTTTTTATCTTAATAAGCCGAATGAAACAACCAGGATTGCATGCGATAATTGCGACATCTGGTTCTATAATCGTTGTTTACCAAACCATGCACCTGAGAAGGCAATAGATGTCCCGCTAGTATGTGATGCTGTGATGAATGTCAAGAAATAATTGATAGACGGAAAGAAAATAAGAAAATCTATATACTGTACAACTAATAACATCTATTTACTAACTATTCAGAATGCCTGAAGAGACTTATTAACGCGTCTGCAATGACGGCTCGACATTCTCCAGCCAGCAATACCAGCTAAATAATAAATACCATATGCTAAATGCTAAAGTTACTGTTCGAATCTGAGGGTTGGGGTCACGGGTGTGTTTGTAGGGTGTACTCTCTATATGTTTTAGGCATTTATCTCAATATAAAGCGAACTGAATTTCAATTTGTTATATTTCACACAGACGTATATATAATTTGATGGGCTACGCCGACGTTGGTGACGCGGTCCAAACAATTTTCTATGCTAAGGCCATGCTACATATCATCGTAACGTTGGAGTAAACTAAACCGGCAGATGACGAACGGTTATATATATTATTGGTAACTTTCCGCTGACGATAAGCTAAGATCATTTGAATACAGATGCCCATCATGGCTGCCTCTTCAAACCAACAATTATTGGTAACTACATATGCTCTCTATTAAACCCAACTGCAGTTAAACATCAAGTCGACCATTCATTCTCCTTTTCTCGCCTAAAAAAATATTCGAATTTTTGAATCGCATAAAACGGTTAGCGGTGAGGTATGCTATAGAATAATACTAGCTAGATGGCGAGCTTGCGTTCTTTAAAATTTTATATTCGTTTTTCCTCCTTTCCTCCTCTCTCCATCCGTGTTTTTCTATTTCAGTCTTTCCTCAAAATTATTAGCGGAGACGTCTCATTTTAGTCTCATCTCATCTATGAACATTCTAGACTGAGAGAGTTTTGTTCCGTTGAAGGTTGCTTACCGTGTTGAATCGTGACGTGTTAAATCAAGCGCGAGAGATCTTGTATAAATACTGTACCGAGATCGGGTGCTCGCAATGTGGTAAGTAGTAGAGTATTTATACAAGAATACCGAATAGGGACTTCTATACCAACTCAAACAATATAAACCTAAATCTGATACTCAGTTATGACCAAAACTAATTATACTCAAAACATGATATTTGCTTTGAGTAATATACAATTATTAAAAAGTCAAGTTTATTTCATATTTATCAAAGCAATTGTTGAATGAAAGTTCGGAACTAGTAAATTCACCTACCCTAATCGGGTTTTTACTAGTCTGATATATACAGTCGACACCGCTTAATGCATCCACCTTGGGCCAGGTGATTTTGGATGTAATAAGCGGTGGTTGTATTAACCGATGTCTACATACCCGTGTAGTTGTGTTACATTATATTCTACGCCTGTACAATTCTTACGGTACGATCCTTATCAAATTTAGCCTAAGTCTAAGAGTTCAAGCCTAGTCAGTTTGATTGTTCATAATCGGCTATTGTGACGGAAGAGATTGCCGTCCAGCGGAATAGGAAATTTTCTGGAATAGTCTTGGGTAGACTCAATACCCCCCCCAATTGAATTTCTGTTTTGATATCACATGTGTGTTGCCTGCGGAATTAAGCAGTATGTCCGATGTAATCTTAAGTTTGCCCCTTTTGCCTCTTTTCCTTTTTATAGTGTTTCTGATTCGAGATAATGAGAATGAATCAAATGTATGAATGTGTGTGTGCAAAATGTGTGCAAAATTACGCTACTGATTCTCACATGGTAAATAACGCCTACACATTTGTATTCAACTTAACGGATCGTAGCTACGCTCTACGTACTCCCTCTCTTTCGACTGTGCTCAACGGAAGTATGGATCAGCTGAGTTATGTTGTTATCAGATCAGTGAATTAGCAATTTAGTTGAAATAGTATTATTTCTACCAGCTGTAAGATATGGATTTACCTTGAGACAGTTTAGAACAAAGTTTAAGCAATTAACTAGTTTCATCTCAATAGTCTGCGGTAATCTAGCGACAAGGAGCGCACGTGTGTAGTTTAATAATAGCCCATGCACGGAAGCCGTCATGTGTTTGTTACAGACTCGGTCGGTAATTGTTCCGTGGTATGATAAATTTGATAGTGGGGGTAATTGCAGCATTAAGTACCGCATTTATTCGATTATAAGACGCGGCTTATATTGTCTTTTTAATCATTTTGTTCGGCTTACAATCAAGGGCGGCTTACATTCCTCACCATATCGAAGTATGTGTTTAGATGTTCGTTCTCCCATAACTCCAATGGTTCTTGACTAGGCACTCTGAAAACTTGCACGCGAATCGGTTTCAGGCAGGAATAGGTATTTGCTACTTTTTTCCAAATAGGGGCCCCAATCGCAGCCCCAGTAGGCCACCCTATTTCCGAGTGCGGCTTACAATGAAGGGTGGCTTACATTATATTTTTAACACAATTTCGCGCGGCTTACAATCGGATAAATACGGTACTTGATATTACTCAAGTGTAATATTGCTAGAATATATAATCACTGGAATATATTTTGATTCTAGTCTTGGCCATATACTGTATACGTATTACACAAAATTAATGCACTTTAAAGCTCATTACCAGTGTAATTTATTCTTCATGTATGTTGGCAAACGTTGAAGGATGTTACTTCTTACAAACATTCTTGGTCACATGGACCGGTGCATTTTGTTGAGACTTATAACAAACTTATTCCAAGCGAACAAAAAAGTATCAATAATTTATATGATATTGCAGAACAGAATAATCCTTTCGATATTAAGGTGACAGCTCTTGAGAAGATGTTAAACGGGGATTAGACTGCTGATACTTATGTTATCGGTACGCGGTCGGTCGGGGAGTCTTGAGAAGATATTAAAGAGGGATTAGATTTCCGATCCAATTAGGTCTGTATTCAACAGTGCTGTACATTTTGAAGTACTGTTTTCATTGATAATATTTGCAGAATATTAACAGCAGTACAAATGGATTCAGATTATAATCTTTTATCGTAAATAGACATCATTTATTACGCATCGCGGTGTGCAAGCTATATAAATCATTCAAGGCTCGAACAGCGCCATTTACTAGTTCTCTCGCGTGAACATTACGTAATGTTAAAATTCGAGTTATTAAAACTACTTTCGTCGTCCATTCGACGTTCTATCGTTTCATATATATTATGGTATACGTATGTGGGAGAGCAAAACTTATAATTCACCAGGGGAACCACCGGGTTGTTGATTCGTCGACTTTGTTTCGAATGTACGGTTCGGATGTGAGATGAAATTGTAATGGTGTTTGTTCAATTTGATTTTGTCTAGAAGTAGATTTCACGCTCTATAGTTCATACCAACATTCTCTCCTTCCACTCAGTGAAATAGATATCAACAAATTACATATATCAATGTTGTCATGTCTCCGTTACTTGTAACCAATTGGTCTGCTTTTTGTCATCGTTTGCGCTTTTCTAGGCTAGCATTTTGCATGGGCTAATTGTATTCTTTTTTTAGCATTTCCACAAAGCATTTCACAAAGAATCCAAATGGATGTGAATTGCAGAAATGATTGTATAACGAGAAATAAGTAAATTTTTACCATCGTAATATTATTAATGTATATAACTTATACCAGTTGCTTTATGTGAACATTATACGATATGTGAAACCAAATGATACCCAAGGATTTATTGGGAATGGAGCACCAGGCGCTTGAGAAAACAAAAACCTGTAAAAATCAGACAAACTCTACTGTACACACTGTACTGTATTTTCAGGCTAGTGAACAAATACAAAAAAGCCAACAAAGCAAACAAAGCAAACAAAGCGAGCACATACTAAATCACTGGAATATATTTCGAGTCTAGTCTTGGCCATATACTGTATTACCCAAAATAAATGCACTTTAAAGCTCATTGCCAGTATAATTTATTCTTCATGTATGTTGGCAAACGTTATGTTACTTCTCACAAACATATCGGATAAGATTAGTTTTCCATTATTCAAAAAACCAACTAATTATTACCGTTCAAACGCAAGTACATTGAGCAACCCAAGAACTCAATGTTAAAGTACGTGAGCAATATTATTCAAAAAGCTTACCATTCCACAATGACTCATTTTACCCAACCCTTCCGATATAGATCGTCTAAGAAATGTTAACAAAACCTGAATATCTATGTGTTTCCTGAGTAAATTTGTGTAGTCGGTCTGGTTTCTCAAATTACAGGCAGAACTACTATTACAACATCTTATTTTGCGAGGGCAACATACAGTTCGGGATTGAGAAACCGCAGAAATGGAAAAAAATATCAATTGCGTGCGGTTCGTGACCGGATAATCGAAGGAACATATTCATATTCTGTCAATTCTGTCGAACAAGTAACTTGTGACACTACTGTGTACGTAAATTCCTCTCCTTGATTGAGATATATAGTCATATATCAGTAGTAGTGGTAGTAGACACATTCCCTAGAATAGCAGTACTGGTATGTAAATAATGTTAACCAATAACATGTTAATTCCCATACCTAACTTTCATATTTTGTCCCAATATGTTATTGAAATATGGACAAAATTACGTAAGCTTTTCCTCTTCCTCCTCCTTTCCATCTGGCGAAACAAAGTTCTCATGTACACAATCTAGCGGATATTTCGCCTGACATATTTAGTAGATCTTTTAGTTTCACCAGACAGAACAGCGGAAAGAATACACAGAACGAAATGTCTCGCTCGACAAATATTCATTCATAGAATACGGAGACTCAGTTTCTTACTGTGGTTTGTGTCAACAGTCAACAGACCTTGCGTATATTTCAATTGTGTTTGCGGGAGATAAAGTTTTGAACGCCGTTATTTTTCTGCCGCATTTTAACCGGGACCTCGGAATGTTTGCGCAATCAATCGAACTATTATTAGGACTTATATTTTTGAGTTGATATTATGGTAGAGTTATTTTAAAGATGGATGTCAATGTTTGAACAAGGGTGCAATTCCAGTGCTTGCCACATGTGCTATTTACAGAAGATGAATAACTGAGTATATCGACTAGTTCAAACAATTGTTTGCAGTCACCTTTTGCTTAGATATTATCGTTTAACTTTATACTTATTCAACAGCGCAATCATCGCTATCTGTACGGCACCTGTTCTTAGTGGTCGAAGCACCGTATGAAATCGTCTTCTATGAATAAATATTGACGTTGTACTGTATATGCTTAACTATTAGTTAAGGGGAACTTCGAAGAATAAATTTCATGTTTTATTTATTTACGCTTGTACTCTAGTACGGTATTTAATTCTTCCTTATTTACAATGGATTTACCGTGGTGTTGTATGAGAACTCACATAACAGCGCGGCGTAGCAAGGTTGATACAGAAACATAAACGAACATGTCAGCCGCAATAAAAGGGTGCCTCACCTCAGCTCTATAAAAAGTGACATTCAGATATCAGAGTGAATGAGTTGTTAGGGCGAGAGCATGGAGCGACTCCGGCGTATCTTAACATTTAGTCTTTGTCTCAAACGCAGGATTTTAAACAATAGCGATAATGTACGTAAGTGATGCTATCGTATGGAAACAATGATGAGGCTCACTACATCGACAGCTGTATGGATTTCAATTTTTTTTGTAACATACGCAAATAATATTTCTGAATATAAATTCCTAGAAATAAATTTCCTAGGAAGCTTTGATTGCGCCCCGATGTATAAACCAATACACATAAACTATTATGAAGCAATGTAACAATATTCGAAGTTCCCTGAAGCACAATTAGCTGCTTCCTGTCCTATTCTATTCCTATTACCATATATTCATCCTTTATAATATAAAGTTCATATCATTCAGTTACATCTGGACTAAGATCCACCACTTGTACTTATAAATATTAAGGCTGATGTTTCGACAGGCTATATCCACTGGATAAGCCCGGGGTGCGTTAATGATGGCTTCATCTTTGTCGCTGACATCGCTTGACGCTGTGTAATGTTTCAAGAGAATTAAGGGAACGCCCACACTCGTTCCATACTTATTATCCGTACAGACTTTTACGACTCTCTCGTGCCATCTACCGGTGCGGCTTACAATCAAGGTACTATATAAAGGAGAAACTGTGTGTGTGTGTGTGTGTTTAAATGTCCGCCTGCCCATAACTTCAAGGGTTCTTCATTATAGGTGACTAGACGCTCTGGAAACTTGTACGGGTATCGGTTTCAGTCAGGAATATGTAAAAGGCTACGTTTTTTTCAATACAGGCCCGAATCGCGGCCCCCGATCAATCTTAGGTAGGCTACTCTATGTCCAAGTGCGATTTACAATCAATGGCGACTAACATTAATTTTTAACACACAATTCACGGCTTACAATCGAATAAATACGGTATGCAAAATATTATTTAGATTAAAGATTAACTTGTCAACACGGTATCTTAAAACCAGTGCGCTGATTTATATAAGGAGAGTTATATAAGAAAGATAGTTAGTAGGAGGAGCAATGGTAGACGATACAGCGACGGAGCAATCGTTCGATCATTGCTGTAAGTTCGCGATTCGAGCAGGGAAGGGTGCGAGTTCAAGGATAAGAGTTTCGTAGTTCAAGGATGTTATTTACGAAGTCTAGGTAAAACAGCGTATAATATATCCAGGAGCGAGACTACTAAATTACTAGATAACTAGACTATATTTACTAGACAAGCATGAAATGTACATAAATAATAATAAAAAAGCATTTACAAGAATTAAAGAACTATTGGATTTACTTGTAGACGATTTGCTTCTAAACCTGATTTCAACCGATTAGAATATGTTTAAATAAAAACCTATTAGTACGAAGATACGTTCACTCCGTATATATTTTCGATGCAATGATGTCACCTGTGACGTTTTCAAAAAACAGTTACCATTGTGTTAGTTAAGAATAACCATGAGCGCGCATAATTATGTAGTTCGATGCCAATAACCATTCAATTTCATACAGTAACTTTGTAAATTCGAAAACAGCAAATAGGAAACACTGCTAATGTGTTTCAGTTGACGTTTTTCTAAGGACGTAATTGTGTAGGTCTGAAAATTTTGTTTCCCATACGAACTTTTGTTTCGGCGGCAATAAATACCTACATGAATTAATTCATTAGCATTCATTAGCACTACGCTGGTAGTGCTGGGATGTAAGTATCAATAGCGCACATCCGTGCCCTATTTATACAATGAAAAGAAATTACTTTACTCTTTACCGGGCAACGTTAAACTCTAACCACACAAAAGACCGTAAAAATCAACCCTTTCATTGAAGTCTGGTGTAGTCGCACCGACATTGGTCGTTATCTACCGTAGATGGCTGTCAACTACCGTCTCAAATCGTAAGTCAAGGATGGATTTCATTTTCATTTAAGAACAATCCTAATCAGTGGCGGCGGTGTGTCATTATTCATTGTGTGGAGAATAAATGATGGATAATTTTGTAAACCCAATATTAAACTAGCATAAAACAACCACAATTTACTAATGAATTTACCTGCGATTCCCGTGGCAAAAACCTTTCCGAAAATTTCGTTTAATTACCTAGCATTTGAAAAATCATAAATATAAACAAACCACGACGACTTTACGACAACAATGTTTTCGAGCAAAATCATAAATGCACAATATATCCACAGTTTCACATACAGTAAAATTCGCCTAATAAATCCACCTCTGTCCCAGGAGGACCGATTTATAAAGCGGCTTCTGTTTTTTTTACAGGCTATTTTTTAATGCAAAATTCGGTCCCGAAGCAATTGGATCTAATATGCGGTAGGATCCACTATATGTGGATTTATTAAGCTAATTCTACTATACTATCGTGTAGATTTGCTATTCGAGTCAGTTATCGGTAATAACCCCGTGGGCGTTTATTTGTAAATAAGATTTGAATTACTCATGCACTTTTTCCGAATTATCGCTCATGGCTTATTTACATTATTTTCATTTATTTTATGAAGGGACGACAGTTCGAATCGCTTCCCAATTGCCGAGAATGCGGTCAACAAGTGTACAGAGACGAGTCCCATGAAACGTGTGTTCGCTGTGCAAGCTGTGTACACTTCGACTGTGATGATCCAAATCATCCGCATACTCACTAGAACAATTTATTAACTAAAAAAAAAATTTAGCACGCTCACTTGATTTCTAGGTTAGGGAAGGTATTATACATTGGTATAACGCTTTTTCAGCAATCTAGATGCCATAGTATAGAGTTCACCCTTGTCTTTTGTCCAACTTGCGACAATAAGTTATAACAAGGACCCTATTGTACCCTATACTAGCGCTTTGCTGTATATCAGCTATCAAGATGTCGTAGCATATGTCATATATTCACAAATAATTTGTCCAACGTAACTACATAGTAGTTATATGACTGGGCAAAAGAATATTAAAAGCTGTACTACTAGCGACGTTGCTAATCATTACGAATTAACAACAACAACAAAAAAAAACAATATAAAGAATTATTACGCTCACTTGAGTACTAGGTTAAAGTTGGGGAAGGTATTATACATAGGTATAAGCTTTTTTAGCTATCTAGCTTGAGTTCACCCTTGTCTTTTGTCCAACTTGACTATTGAGCGAACAACGAAGACTTTGAACAGTCGATATGTTAACTCATGGTAACATGCCTAAGTTTTATTATCACTGATTTCTAGAAGTTTTGTAAATCATATAAGTGATTTCATAACTTTATTTTCAAAGATTTGTTCGGCAAAATTCAAAAAAAAATTCCAAGTGTAATTATAACAAGGACAAATGAATATTTTACGCTATGCTTGTATACTTGTATACTTTCTAGCGGTAAAAGCCAGAAACAAAGACTTTGAACAGTCCATATGTGGTAGTCATGGTAACATGATTAATTTCGTGTCACTACATTTGCATTATCACTTATTGTTCAACGTTTACTATATAAATCATAGTGCTGCGTATAATTGCAGTGCTGCATGTTTATAATTTTAACTTCGGTTTCGAAGATTTGTTCGGCAAAATGTAAATGCTATATGCTCTATGCTCTATGCTCTATGCTCTATGCTCTATGCTCTATGCTCTATGCTCTATGCTCTATGCTCTATGCTCTATGCTCTATGCTCTATGCTCTATGCTCTATGCTCTATGCTCTATGCTATATGCTATATGCTATATGCTATATTCTATATGCTATATGCTATATGCTATATGCTATATGCTATATGCTATATGCTATATGCTATATGCTATATGCTATATGCTATATGCTATATGCTATATGCTATATGCTATATGCTATATGCTATATGCTATATGCTATATGCTATACG
This sequence comes from Halocynthia roretzi, assembly GCA_013436055.1. Lineage (NCBI taxonomy): Eukaryota > Metazoa > Chordata > Ascidiacea > Stolidobranchia > Pyuridae > Halocynthia > Halocynthia roretzi. The sequence goes on along the minus strand of QRAM01000830.1, from coordinate 10,012 downwards.
CTATACGCTATACGCTATACGCTATACGCTATACGCTATACGAGCCCCATGTTGTATATTTCGTATATTCACAAGTATTTTGTCCAACTTGACTACAACAGTAGTCATAACACGGGCAAAAGAATATATGTCACGCTACACTAGCGCTGGAACTTCTGTTGGTAATAGCTGTTTCTAGCTATTACAACAACACAGTAACTGTTGAGCGGTAAGGCCAACAAAAAATCTTAAAACAGGCGAAATGTGAAATCATGGTAACAGTTGTTAGCCAAATTTGCATTATCACTGTTTTTTTAACGTCGAATATATATCCAGTAAAATACTGGTTATATTTGTAACTTCGTTTTAGAAGATTTATTTGGCCAAATGTAATTGCTTTGCTTTGTGCAAAAATACAGTACTGTACTTGTATACGATGTTCAGAATACAAATTGTCACAAACACTATGTCAAAGAAACTGAAACGTATGCTAGTTGTCGATATTATCAGACAAAGTTATTCATGTAACGTGAAATATTTGCTTAAGTAAGAAACACTTCAACACCCGTTGGTGTCCAACGGGTTATTATGAATATGACGACATTAAGACGTTGAGGTGTTTCAAGCAATGCTACTATCTTTGTATGGATGTCACATTGGATACGTAGTAGATTAGTCTTAAGCAAGATAAGCAATGGTGTACAAAGGCAAGTTCGGCTGTTTTGTGGGTCATTTCCCGAGTTGTGGGAAATTCGAAAAAGTAGTCGCGAGTTTGTTATATATATATATATAAAATGTTTTCTCGAGATGTTATTAAAATGTATCTCCCTAAAGTTGGTCGTCGGCAACCTGCGGCTCTTTTGAGCTTTCTCATGTGGCTCTTGGATACCGAAATAGTTTTATTCAAAAATGTGTAAATTAAATTAAGTTTAAAAATGTTTTATCAACATATCTGAGCATTTTTCTAGAGATTTTCAAAACAAAAGTTATCTTATTTCAGTTACACTGGATGCATATTCAATGAAGTATACCATGATATTTTTTCATATGGCTCCTCAATTTTTTAAACTAGATCAAAATTAAATATTTGGCTCTTTGCCATGAAAGGTTGCCGACCCCTGCATGAACCCGTTATTCATATTCAAAATAAACAATGATAGGTCGCCGTATCACACGTCACTCCCTACATTCTCTCGCTTCTCCGGGATTCACCAGGATAGCCATCATTCAGGCATTTTAGCAGTCTTCACTTCAATTGCAACAATACAAATAATCGCCACGACCATTAAAACACGAAGCATTTTTCTCAATGGTCTTCAAAATTTCTCAAATTGCTTGTTCTCAATGGTCTTCAAATCATCAATGACTTTCATTAAGTAAAACAATAACTTCGTTTATATTATAAGTTGTTTAAAAGTTTAATTTTTTTTTACCGCAAGCCTTATATGTAAAGATCCCATATTAACACACTGTACTGTGTTGTGCACGTTAAAATCACGTTCTATCGGGATTTACTACTATTTGCTGTGGTGCTTCACTACACTGTTTAATATCTTCTCAAGACTGCGTACCGATAACATAAGTATCAGCAGTCTAATCCCCGTTTAACATCTTCTCAAGAGCTGTCACCTTAATATCGAAAGGATTATTCTGTTCTGCAATATCATATAAATTATTGATACTTTTTTGTTCGCTTGGAATAAGTTTGTTNCGTCTCCGCTAATAATTTCGAGGAAAGACTGAAATAGAAAAACACGGATGGAGAGAGGAGGAAAAACGAATATAAAATTTTAAAGAACGCAAGCTCGTCATCTAGCTAGTATTATTCTATAGCATACCTCACCTCTAACCGTTTTCTGCGATTCAAATATTTGCATATTTGCGGGGAACGAGAATGAATGGTCGACTTGATTTCTAACTGCAGTTGGGTTTCATAGAGAGCATATGTAGTTACCAACAATCGTTGGTTTGAAGAGACAGTCTGATTGGGCATCTATATTCAAATGATCTTAGCTTATCGTCAGCGGAAAGTTACCAATAATATATATAACCGTTCGTCCTATGACAGTTTAGTTTACTTCAAGGTTACGATGATATGTAGCATGGACTTAGCATAGAAAATTGTTTGGACCGCGTCACCAACGTCGGCGTAGCCCATCAAATTATATATACGTCTGTGTGAAATATAACAAATGAGTGGAGTGGAGTGGTATTTTCCATTAGGTGGTGTTTGTCCAGGTCGTCGCAATTGTAAAAATATTTCGCTTCGAATTATTTTTTTATTGAGATATGAAAGTAGAAATATAATGTGGTCTTGCAGATATTTACTATCTGTCTATACAAGTCGGGAAGGGTAATTCTTGACTAATGTATTTAAAGGAGAGGACAAATCGAAAAACTCTCAGATATGAAAGTAGAAATATAATGTGGTCTTGCAGATATTTACTATCTGTCTATACAAGTCGGGAAGGGTAATTCTTGACTAATGTATTTAAAGGAGAGGACAAATCGAAAAACTCTCCTATATGAAAGTAGAAATATAATGTGGTCTTGCAGATATTTACTATCTGTCTATACAAGTCGGGAAGGGTAATTCTTGACTAATGTATTTAAAGGAGAGGACAAATCGAAAAACTCTCCTATATGAAAGTAGAAATATAATGTGGTCTTGCAGATATTTACTATCTGTCTATACAAGTCGGGAAGCATAATTCTTGACTAATGTATTTAAAGGAGAGAACAAATCGAAAAACTCTCGGAATTTAACAAACTATTCAACTTAGCTCAACTATTCATTGATAAAATTCGTCTGAGAGAGAGATGCCTAGATACCAGTAGTCGGGCTTTGAGGATGGTTGTTCAGGATTTGCAGATATTTCATTGTTTGTTTTTACTTACTTTCTTACTTACTTTTTACTTTAATAAATCAAAAAAAATTCATCTTTGTGCTTAGTTCAGTTTTTTAATGCATATTTAGAATGACCGGAGCTCAATTTTATTGAATTAGGTAATTTATCTTTTAATATACAAGGTAAGTAATACGTTTGTTTTATGTGACCTACTAATAATTGGACAACGATTAAGGAGTTCCTCCCTTGTTAACGGGAGTGTGTTTGTAGTGTTTTACATGGAAGAGTAAGATATTAAGTAACAATCAACTCTACGCCAAATACGTAAACTGGCCAAATTTAACACTAATCGCGGTGAATTTGATCGATCAATTTTCCCCTCCCCGCAACTAAACGTTGAAACGCGAGCAGTTTGAGGACGGGGATCCCACAAATACCTATGACTTGAGGTACCTAATAATAATACCTAATAAACGTAATGTCTAAATGGCATGGTAAGGTAATGGTATGTCGTTGCCCTGTTCACTCTTGTTCAAAGATTTCGACCAACTTCAACGAGTGCGCTGTTCTTCGGTCATGTCCCGCGCTGTTCTCGATTAACTACGTTCGGGAGGAGTTGCAAAGGTGTGGTAACGTGAGAGAGTAGTTAATGTGTGTGTACTATGAGAGTGTGTACTATTTTACCCGTCAGTCAGCTGCTATCCTTCCCTAAATCTCCGCGTATTTAGTCAGCTATCCTTCCCTACATCTCCGCGTATTCATCAACTATCCTTCACCTAAATCTCCGCGTATTCAAACAAAGACCATCGCATACAACTGCATGGATGAGTGAAATAGAGAATGCCAACACTCGCTACATGTTTCGCTTTATTTACTCCGGGATTACATGATGTCATTTATATTAATAAATTTTTTATCTTCAGTTTCAAACTGAAGGTAATTATATAATAAGTTCGCAGTCAGAGACGGAGTAAAAGAGCACAAAGTCCTGTCAAGCGCGCCAATTTCTCTGGGAATGGAAGCCAGGAATAACGCGAGCAGCGCAAGGAGCGCAAATAACGTCATCAGGTACATACTCTCGATATTGTCATTCTGCCACATTGTATCACCACATTGTTCCGCAACATTGTATCACTTGCAGCGCAAGGAGCGCCAATGACGATATCATGAGGTATCATACTCTCGATATTGTCATTCCGCAACTTTGTTCCGCCACATTGTTCCGCCACATTGTATCACCATAGTTATGGATCGCTTGTATATTGATGTTCGCGCGAATTGTGTGTCGTAAACTACCCATCTTGATAAAGTCTAGTCATCAAACAGTATTTAAATGGTGCATGCCTCCATATTTAATCAATCAATCACCTCAATATATTCCAGATCAACACTCAATGGTATTAACTCGTAAAATATTCGTAATTTGGAAACCTCGTTAGGCAATCCCCGTGAATAAAATAAGTGGTAGAATAGAAATAGAAAAGCTATTGAACCAATGAATCATCTACATGTGAATCTAAAAACTTGAAAAATTATTCCATAATACTGTAATTCCTTATTTTCCACACAGGGTGCACGTAAGCTATGCAAATTGTTTTGATTGCGACCGCGAGCAAGTCAATATCGGAAGAGCTGTCATGTGTGATACCTGTCCAGCAATCGTATGTTTACACTGCGCAAGGAGTTCTGTCACACCGTTACAAGTTGCGCTGTTACACAATGGTTGCCAGATTCTTTCACGCATTGTGAGTATTGTATTGTGCTTGTCGTAATAGTATTTGGACATAATGGTATTAAGGACTTGCATTAAAGCAGTGGTCCTTAAAACTTTTTTGGCTGCGCCACCCTTACATCTTTAATAAAAATTTGCGCCCCCTTCGATTCAATGGCCGCATTTGTCCTGCGTGCTACACACCTCCGGGATAAATAATCCGTGTAAGACATACACTGATTATATTATTAAATAAATATTAATTTATATTTCTTATTGACATCCACGCCCACTGTAAATCCTTCACGCCCCCAAAAAGGGACGCGCCCCTCAGTTTAAGAACCAGTGCATTGGAGTAAGCACAGAGTATGTATATATTTAATGTAGTGACGGTGGCAAAGCGTGTTCAATAAATGAATCATCGTCGGTCAATCGGGCATGTTTATTTTGTAGTTTACACCGCACAGTAAGTAAGTAACTATTGTTACAGTACACTAGACTGACTAGGCCAGATGTGAGCTACCTTGTAGCTTCCCGCGGGCCGCACAAATTCGGTTCGCAGGTTGCACACCTCTGCACTAGATACTAGAAGGATACCCTAACCCTAAAAATCTGTTCAACGTATTCAATATTAATCGGTAATTATTAATGACCATATGAAATACAGCTTTAGTTTTGTACCCTACCCAATTATTGACGTAAGTTTGAAATTCATTTTAATAACAGCACAGTTAAAACAGACGCAATTAAACAGAAACTGAATGGATTCCCATAAAGTTACTCACTACCTTATTTATGTATGGTCAAATTTTATTTCAATATTTTATAAGGGAAGAGCGTTTGAAAGTATTCCAAACTGTCGAGGATGTGGTCTGCAGATACGACATGATGATTACTATGAAATATGTATTCGCTGCAAAAGCAGTCTTCACTTTAATTGCAACGATCAGAATCATCGCCACGACCATTAAAACATAATGCGTTTTTTGTGTCTAAATATAGTTATAAACAATGTTTACTTTTTGTGATATGTTCCAATAGAAGTAAGGTCTTAAGTCTTAATACACTGCATGTGATGTACACGTTAAAATCACATTATATAGGGAATTTACTACTACCGTATTTATTCGATTATAAGGGGCGGCTCGTTGTTTTCATCGATTCCGTGCTACTTACAAAAATACTCACGAATAGCGGCTCGTTAAGCAAGTTGCTCGGACAATTTTAGTATGAAGTTCTACTGTATATTGTTTTTTTTTCATCATTTCGCGCGGTTTACAATCAAATAAATACGGTACATCAGTTTCCCGTCGTTCTTCAGCGGCTGTATGATCTAGTATCTGCGGTCGATCTAGCTTGGAACGTCCGCCAGGCAACGAATACATTTTACAGTGTAGCTGTCGGCCATTTTCTTTTTACATTTCCATGAACGATTACTTATTGCTATTCTTATTACTGTGTTAATTGTTCATTTCCCACTGCTGCCATTGTTTATATCAGTGGTTCTCAACCCCCAGGCCGAGGCTAATGAAAAGGTTAGAGTGAGTCCGAATTTTTATCCATTGGCCATAGCCAGAGGTTGGGTACCGCTGGTTTATATCGTTCGAATATCGTGTTTTAATTAATAAACTATTACAAGCATTGAAAATGTACTTGCTTAGTTAGCTCTAAACATTGTGAAAAAGCCAACACTTTAAAAGTGCAGTTGGTATTTTCATGTGGTGCCATAATATTTTGAATAAAATATTTTGACGTATTTAGAGTTGATTTTATTGTTAAGTTGTCCTAAAGATGGGAGTCAAATGTTTGAAGAGGGGCACAATTTCAATGTTTACCGTAGGCGATATTTTCCCTAGTAATACCTGAATACACATCAATATCAATATCAATCACACAAATATATTGATATACAGTAAATAATACTATAAAATGTATAGATACACTGAAATAATGGAAAACTATTTCACCTAGCTAAAAATGTCCGTTACTCAGTTACTCAAGACAACAAAATGTGTCGGACCTAGCGGGAAATATCATTTGATCCTACTTGTTTTATATTCATATTAGACATGCACTCATATGGGCAAGCAAATATATACAGTCGATAGAATCGTTCTCAATTATTCTGTAAATGATTTTCTCAATCTTTTAAACTTGCCGCGTCAGTACGACTAGTTCAATGCGTGGCAACAGACGGCGCTACGATCGTCCCGTGCCAATCTTGCGCACTGTGTTTGTGTAAACAACAGTTGGTTGTTACCGGACGGTTCTCCTTCCCATTTAATATGTTTGACGTTAGCTTCCATTTAGTAGTTGTTTCATTTCATTTGAATTTTTCTTTTTGGTATTTTAGACATATTGAGAAGTGTAATAAATATGTCAGAGATGTATTAGAGGTTCCTTAATATAAACCAATGCCAAACAATCGTAATATTCAACCTGTATCTCGATATATAGGACAAATGCCGATGTTGTAATGTAATGCAAAATTGCCGCTGTAAGCAACAACAATATGAACTCTGGCCTTTGCCCTATCATGTGAATGACCCTGTATCCATAACAACGAGAACAATCCAAACCAATCCAATGCCGCCATGTGGTGGAGAACGTTAAATTTATATAAAGTAAAGGACAGTTTGGTGTTTATTGTACAAAGCGAGGGCCTCAGAACTGTCAACTGCTGACATTTTGTTCAATAAGGTGTTGTATTTCACAATGAAGTTACTGTTCTGCCTTCATCTGAAATGATGAGACGTTTCTGGTATTTTTCACCATGCAATATCTGATATCTTTTGGTTATCGGTTGGTAAATTAATGTCGCGTGATTGTTGTTAAGATGATCGCAATGTTGCATATCATATTTAAGTTATTGTTCTGCCTTCTGGCTGTGTCCAGTTCTGATGCTGCTGCTGCTACAGAGCAACCAAATATTGTTTTTATATTTGCTGATGATCTTGGATTTCATGATGTTGGATTTAGAGGAGCTGATATTGAAACTCCAAATATAGACAAGGTAAGATATGGTTGTATAGGATAAGTTTGCTGAGAGTTCGTGTAAAGTAACTGTCAAATTTATCAATACAGCTTGCAAAGGAAGGCGTTATCTTGGACAATTATTACGTTCAACCGATTTGTACACCAAGCAGAAGTCAGCTTATGACGGGAAGATATACGGTATGATAAATAAAAGTACAAAAGTAGGAGTAGCAGTGTGGTCACTTACAAACTATTTTACAGATTCATTACGGATTACAACACAATGTGATACTTGCACCACAGCGACTCTGCCTTCCATTAGATGAAGTAACATTGCCGGAGAAATTGAAAGAAGTCGGATACAAAACTCATATAGTTGGAAAATGGCATCTTGGATTCTACCGGAAAGAATGCCTGCCGACCAGCAGAGGGTTCGATACACATTACGGTACGCCAATGTCAACATAGCATGTATTTATCTCACAGACGACCTCCAACCTCTAAATTACATTTCAGGCTATTACTGTGGTAAACAAGATCATTACACAAAGAATGTCTGCGCGGGGTACGCCGGTTGGAAGGACGATAATAAATTTTGTGCTTTGGATTTTCACATCAACGGAAAACCGGACTTCGCTGCCAACGGAACCTACTCAACATATCTCTACGGCAACAAGGCTAGCGAAATCATATTCGAGCACGACAAGAGACGGGTGAGTTAGGCTTTAGATCTGTGGTATTTTTTCAACCTGACGTGAAGTACAACTGCCGATCTATATAAGTTTGCTTGTACTAAAACAATGTCACTATTTCTCGATAGATTCACACTGGTTACACTTAACACTACAATTTAGATTTTACTCTACAATTTTACAAAGATTTACAAGTTTACATTAGTGTCCTGTTGTAACTAAGAATGGACGTCCTCTGCTAATAATAGATCTCTAATATATCAGTAGTTAGTATACTATATTTATAATGCATATTTATACTAGACTATATTTACAGTTCATAAAAGTTCTTTCAATTTAACATTTACCTCAGATGCAAAAATAAGAAAAGCAGTTCCATTATAGGCTTACTAGGAACAAGGCAAGGTATCTGTTCAACTGAACCTTTGATCATCCGAATCGGCTGTTATCGATAAACAGTTATAACAAAATGTAATTTAACAAAATCAGGATATTATAAAACAAAATCTGAAAAAGTCATTCGATATACAACTGTCTAATCTTAAACTTCCCGATCGCAGTAGCATAGTATACTATATGTAGCAAACAACTTGATTTATCGCGCATATATGCATATAAGTACCTTCAATCTAACTAACATTCAGTTTACAATACCTAGACAAGTTTCTACAATCATCTATCACAAGACACATTACAATTCCTAACAATATGAAAATGTTTTATTTCTTACCTTATTTCTTTATTTCTCATTCAGCCCTTATTCCTCTATTTGCCTTTTCAATCCGTGCATTTTCCACTGCAAGCTCCCGACTATTACGTGAACAAGTATCTGCATATCAAAGATAAAAATCGTCGAATTTATTCAGCAATGGTTACTGCAATGGATGATGCAATTGGATCTGTTGTAAAATCACTGACAGAGACTGGAATGATCAATAATACAGTTATTGTATTCAGCAGCGGTTCGTAATTGTTATTATTAATGTTATATAATAAGTTTAATAAACACAAATTCCTTGATATATGAGATTATGCTTTTTCTCATAAAGTTCATAAGCAATAAATAATATAGAAACTGTAGCTCAGGGGCCTCAACATGAGCAGCACCTGATTGATCATGATAAAAGGGTGCACAAGAAAAATGTTGTGATTCTGGAATATATATATTGACATAAAGATGATTTTGAATGCTAAGTGACCATAATTCATATCATAAGGGCTGAAAATTTCAACCTTGGTCATCTAAACAGTTCGCATATCTGAACATATACCGACTCTTGACAAGTTCAAGAGTTTAATATAATATCTTTATCTTCTCTCTGGCCTACAAACACTTTTCTAGTCTGTTAGGAGCAACTTAGCTTTTGAATTGCTTTATCATGTACTGTACTTACCACAGATAATGGAGCTCAAACATTTGAAGGTGGGAGCAACTATCCTCTTCGAGGAAGAAAATACTCTCTTTGGGAAGGAGGAGTGAGAGGAGTAGGTGTGGTTCATGGTGTTGGTATCAAAAAACCAGGAAGACAGACCAGAGGTAACTGTGATAAATGATAACGAATGGTTATTTACTGGCTTGAAATACACCTCAATATTAATTAGCACTATAGAGCTCTCAACCGCGGCTCTCTGGCCCTAAAAAACACTGCATAGTTGCTTAAAAAGTAATCATGCTTCAAAAACACTACATAGTTGTTTCATTATAGTCTGTGCGACAGTTGATGAATTGAATTATACGAGGGGTCGCTAAATTCAGCTTCGAAGCTTGCTACGGTCTTGCCATGGGACGACTGCTCTATATGAAA